>CAKAJE020001955.1:292918-387125 GCA_916610135.2 Macropis europaea
AATACTAAACTTCTAGGATAAGGCGAACAGAGACCCGATTAGATCATTTTATATTTTGTTCAATATAAGATTTCAGGGAAATTCTATCACATTTGTTCAATTTACGTCGCTCCTATTTCAGATAGCGTACTGGGCTACGCGGCATCTCAAAGCGCATGAAATGGCGAGTAAAATGCAATACTAAACTTCTAGGGTAGGGCAAACAGAGACCCGATTAGATCATTTTATGTTATGGTTAATTTAAGAATTCAGCGAAATTCTATCACATTTGTTCAATTTACGTCGCTCCTATTTCAGATAGCGTATTCGGCTATGCGGCATCTCAAAGCGCATGAAATGGCGAGTAAAAGCAATACTAAACTTCTAGGATAAGGCAATCAGAGACCCGATTAGATCATTTTATATTATGATTAATTTAGAATTCAGCAAAATTCTATCACATTTGTTCAATTTACGTCGCTCCTATTTCAGATAGCGTATTGGGCTACGCGGCATCTCAAAGCGCATGAAATGGCGAATACAATGCACTATTAAACTTTTAGGGTAGGGCAAACAGAGACCCGATTAGATCATTCTATATTATGGTTAATTTAAGAATTCAGCGAAATTCTATCACATTTGTCCAACCTACGTCGCTCCTATTTCAGATAGCGTATTGAGCTAAGCGGCATCTCAAAGCGCATGAAATGGCGAGTAAAATGCACTATTAAACTTCTCCGCTAGGGCGAACAGAGCCGATTAGATCATTTTACATTATGGTTAATATAAGAATTCAGCGAAATTCTATCACATTTGTTCAATTTACGTCGCTCCTATTTCAGATAGCGTATTGGGCTAAGCGGAATCTCAAAGCGCATGAAATGACGAGTAAAATGCACTACTAAATTTCTAGGGTAGGGCAAACAGAGACCCGATTAGATCATTGTACATTATGGTTGTAAAAGAATTCAGCGAATTTCTATCACATTTGTTCAACTTACGTCGCTCCTATTTCAGATAGCGTATTTGGCTAAGCGGCATCTCAAAGCGCATGAAATGGCGAGTAAAATGCACTATTAAACTTCTATGATAGGGCAATCAGTGACCCGATTAGATCATTTTATATTTTGGTTAATATAAGAATTCAGCGAAATTCTATCACATTCGTTCAATTTACGTCGCTCCTATTTCAGATAGCGTATTGGGCAAAGCGGCATCTTAAAGCGCATGGAATGGCGAGTAAAATGCACTATTAATCATCTACGATAGGGCAATCAGAGACCCGATTAGATCATTTTATATTTTGGTTAATATAAGAATGCAGCGAAATTATATCACATTTGTTCAATTTACGTCGCTCCTATTTCAGATAGCGTATTGGGCTAAGCGGCATCTCAAAGCGCATGAAATGGCGAGTAAAATGCACTATTAAACTTCTATGATAGGGCAATCAGTGTCCCGATTAGATCATTTTATATTATAGTTAATTTATGAATTCAGCGAAATTCTATCACATTTGTTCAATTTACGTCGCTCCTATTTCAGATAGCGTATTTGGCTAAGCGGCATCTCAAAGCGCATGAAATGGTGAGTAAAGTGAAATACTAAACTTCTAGGATAAGGCGAACAGAGACTCGATTAGATCATTTTATATTTTGTTCAATATAAGATTTCAGGGAAATTCTATCACATTTGTTCAATTTACGTGGCTCCTATTTCAGATAGCGTATTGGGCTACGCGGCATCTCAAAGCGCATGAAATGCGAGTAAAATGCAATACTAAACTTCTAGGGTAGGGCAAACAGAGACCCGATTAGATCATTTTATTTTATGGTTAATTTAACAATTCAGCGAAATTCTATCACATTTGTTCAATTTACGTCGCTCCTATTTCAGATAGCGTATTCGGCTATGCGGCATCTCAAAGCGCATGAAATGGCGAGTAAAAGCAATACTAAACTTCTAGGATAAGGCAATCAGAGACCCGATTAGATCATTTTATATTATGATTAATTTAAGAATTCAGCAAAATTCTATCACATTTGTTCAATTTACGTCGCTCCTATTTCAGATAGCGTATTGGGCTACGCGGCATCTCAAAGCGCATGAAATGGCGAATACAATGCACTATTAAACTTTTAGGGTAGGGCAAACAGAGACCCGATTAGATCATTCTATATTATGGTTAATTTAAGAATTCAGCGAAATTCTATCACATTTGTCCAACCTACGTCGCTCCTATTTCAGATAGCGTATTGGGCTAAGCGGCATCTCAAAGCGCATGAAATGGCGAGTAAAATGCACTATTAAACTTCTCGGCTAGGGCGAACAGAGAGCCGATTAGATCATTTTACATTATGGTTAATATAAGAATTCAGCGAAATTCTATCACATTTGTTCAATTTACGTCGCTCCTATTTCAGATAGCGTATTGGGCTAAGCGGAATCTCAAAGCGCATGAAATGACGAGTAAAATGCACTATTAAACTTCTAGGGTGAAGCAAACAGAGACCCGATTAGATCATTTTATATTACGGTTAATATAAGAATACAGAGTAATTCTATCACATTTGTTCAACCTACGTCGCTCCTATTTCAGATAGCGTATTGGGCTAAGCGGCATCTCAAAGCGCATGAAATGACGAGTGAAGTGCACCGTTAGACTTCTAGGGTAGGGCGAACAGAGACCCGATTAGATCATTTTACATTAAGGTTAATATAAGAATTCAGCGAAATTCTATCACATTTGTTCAATTTACGTCGCTCATATTTCACATAGCGTATTGTGCTAAGCGGCATCTCAAAGCGCATGAAATGGCGAGTAAAATGCACTCCTAAACTTCTATGATAGGGCAATCAGAGACCCGATTAGATCATTTTATATTTTGTTTAATATAAGATTTCAGGGAAATTCTATCACATTTGTTCAGTTTACGTTGCTCATATTTCAGATAGCGTATTGGGCTAAGCGGCATCTCAAAGCGCATGAAATGGCGAGTGAAATGCACCGTTAGACTTCTAGGGTAGTGCGAACAGAGACCCGATTAGATCATTTTACATTAAGGTTAATATAAGAATTCACGGAAATTCTATCACATTTGTTCAATTTACGTCGCTCCTATTTCAGATAGCGTATTGGGCTAAGCGGCATCTCAAAGCGCATGAAATGGCGAGTAAATGAACTATTAAACTTCTAGGGTAAGGCAAACAGGGACCCGATTATATAATTTTATATTACGGTTAATATAAGAATACAGCGTAATTCTATCACATTTGTTCAACCTACGTCGCTCCTATTTCAGATAGCGTATTGGGCTAAGCGGCATCTCAAAGCGCATGAAATGACGAGTGAAGTGCACTATTAAACTTCTAGGGTAAGGGAAAGAGAGACCCGATTAGATCATTTTACATTAAGGTTAATATAAGAATTCAGGGAAATTCTATCACATTTTTTCAATTTACGTCGCTCCTATTTCAGATAGCATATTGGGCTACGCGGCATCTCAAAGCGCATGAAATGGCGAATAAAATGCACTATTAACTTGTAGGCTAGGGCGAACAGAGACCCGATTAGATCATTCTATATTATGGTTAATTTAAGAATTCAGCGAAATTCTATCACATTTGTCCAACCTACGTCGCTCCTATTTCAGATAGCGTATTGGGCTAAGCGGCATCTCAAAGCGCATGAAATGGCGAATAAAATGCACTATTATACTTCTAGGTTAGGGCAAACAGAGACCCGATTAGATCATTTTATATTATGGTTAATTTAAGAATTCAGCGAAATTCTATCACATTTGTTCAATTTATTTTGCTCCTATTTCAGATAGCGTACTGGGCTGGGCAGCATCCTAAAGCGCGTGGAGTGGCGAGTAAAATGCACTATTAATCTCCTATGATAGGGCAATCAGAGACCCGATTAGATCATTTTATATTTTGGTTAATATAAGAATTCAGCGAAATTCTATCACATTTGTTCAATTTACGTCGCTCCTATTTCAGATAGCGTATTGGGCTAACCGGCATCTTAAAGCGCATGAAATGGCGAGTAAAATGCACTATTATACTTCTAGGTTAGGGCAAACAGAGACCCGATTAGATCATTTTATATTATGGTTAATTTAAGAATTCAGCGAAATTCTATCACATTTGTTCAATTTATGTCGCTCCTATTTTAGATAGCGTACTGGGCTGGGCAGCATCTTAAAGCGCGTGGAATGGCGACTAAAATGCACTATTAAACTTCTAGGCTAGGGCGAACAGAGACCCGATTAGATCATTTTACATTCTGGTTAATAAAAGAATTCAGCGAAATTCTGTCACATTTGTTCAATTTACGTCGCTCCTATTTCAGATAGCGTATTGGGCTAAGCGGCCTCTCAAAGCGCATGACATGGCGAGAAAAATGCGCTAATAAACTTCTAGGATAAGGCAAACAGGGACTCGATTAGATCATTTTATATTACGGTTAATATAAGAATGCATCGTAGTTCTATCACATTTGTACAATTTACGTCGCTCCTATTTCAGATAGCGTATTGGGCTATGCGGCATCTCAAAGCGCATGAAATGGCGAGTAAAATGCACTATTAAACTTCTAGGATAAGGCAAACAGAGACCCGATTAGATCATTTTATATTACGGTTAATATAAGAATGCGGCGTAATTCTATCACATTGTTCAACTTACGTCGCTCCTATTTCAGATAGCGTACTGGGCTAGGCGGCATCTTAAAGCGCGTGAAATGGCGAGTAAAATGCACTACTAAACTTCTATGATAGGGCAATCAGAGACCCGTTTAGACCATTTTATATTTTGTTTAATATAAGGTTTCAGCGAAATTCTATCACATTTGTTCAATTTACGTAGCTCCTATTTCAGATAGCGTATTTGGCTAAGCGGCATCTCGAAGCGCATGAAATGGTGAGTAAAGTGAAATACTAAACTTCTAGGATAAGGCGAACAGAGACCCGATTAGATCATTTTATATTTTGTTCAATATAAGATTTCAGGGAAATTCTATCACATTTGTTCAATTTACGTGGCTCCTATTTCAGATAGCGTATTGGGCTACGCGGCATCTCAAAGCGCATGAAATGGCGAGTAAAATGCAATACTAAACTTCTAGGGTAGGGCAAACAGAGACCCGATTAGATCATTTTATGTTATGGTTAATTTAACAATTCAGCGAAATTCTATCACATTTGTTCAATTTACGTCGCTCCTATTTCAGATAGCGTATTCGGCTATGCGGCATCTCAAAGCGCATGAAATGGCGAGTAAAAGCAATACTAAACTTCTAGGATAGGCAATCAGAGACCCGATTAGATCATTTTATATTATGATTAATTTAAGAATTCAGCAAAATTCTATCACATTTGTTCAATTTACGTCGCTCCTATTTCAGATAGCGTATTGGGCTACGCGGCATCTCAAAGCGCATGAAATGGCGAATACAATGCACTATTAAACTTTTAGGGTAGGGCAAACAGAGACCCGATTAGATCATTCTATATTATGGTTAATTTAAGAATTCAGCGAAATTCTATCACATTTGTTCAATTTACGTCGCTCCTATTTCAGATAGCATATTGGGCTTAGCGGCATCTCAAAGCGCATGAAATGACGAGTGAAATGCACTATTAAACTTCTAGGGTAGGGCGAACAGAGACCCGATTAGATCATTTTATATTACGGTTAATTTAAGGATTCAGCGAAATTCTATCACATTTGTTCAATTTACGTAGCTCCTATTTCAGATAGCGTATTTGGCTAAGCGGCATCTCGAAGCGCATGAAATGGTGAGTAAAGTGAAATACTAAACTTCTGGGATAAGGCGAACAGAGACCCGATTAGATCATTTTATATTTTGTTCAATATAAGATTTCAGGGAAATTCTATCACATTTGTTCAATTTACGTCGCTCCTATTTCAGATAGCGTACTGGGCTACGCGGCATCTCAAAGCGCATGAAATGGCGAGTAAAATGCAATACTAAACTTCTAGGGTAGGGCAAACAGAGACCCGATTAGATCATTTTATGTTATGGTTAATTTAAGAATTCAGCGAAATTCTATCACATTTGTTCAATTTACGTCGCTCCTATTTCAGATAGCGTATTCGGCTATGCGGCATCTCAAAGCGCATGAAATGGCGAGTAAAAGCAATACTAAACTTCTAGGATAAGGCAATCAGAGACCCGATTAGATCATTTTATATTATGATTAATTTAAGAATTCAGCAAAATTCTATCACATTTGTTCAATTTACGTCGCTCTATTTCAGATAGCGTATTGGGCTACGCGGCATCTCAAAGCGCATGAAATGGCGAATACAATGCACTATTAAACTTTTAGGGGTAGGGCAAACAGAGACCCGATTAGATCATTCTATATTATGGTTAATTTAAGAATTCAGCGAAATTCTATCACATTTGTCCAACCTACGTCGCTCCTATTTCAGATAGCGTATTGAGCTAAGCGGCATCTCAAAGCGCATGAAATGGCGAGTAAAATGCACTATTAAACTTCTCCGCTAGGGCGAACAGAGAGCCGATTAGATCATTTTACATTATGGTTAATATAAGAATTCAGCGAAATTCTATCACATTTGTTCAATTTACGTCGCTCCTATTTCAGATAGCGTATTGGGCTAAGCGGAATCTCAAAGCGCATGAAATGACGAGTAAAATGCACTACTAAATTTCTAGGGTAGGGCAAACAGAGACCCGATTAGATCATTGTACATTATGGTTGTAAAAGAATTCAGCGAATTTCTATCACATTTGTTCAACTTACGTCGCTCCTATTTCAGATAGCGTATTTGGCTAAGCGGCATCTCAAAGCGCATGAAATGGCGAGTAAAATGCACTATTAAACTTCTATGATAGGGCAATCAGTGACCCGATTAGATCATTTTATATTTGGTTAATATAAGAATTCAGCGAATTCTATCACATTTGTTCAATTTACGTCGCTCCTATTTCAGATAGCGTATTGGGCAAAGCGGCATCTTAAAGCGCATGGAATGGCGAGTAAAATGCACTATTAATCATCTACGATAGGGCAATCAGAGACCCGATTAGATCATTTTATATTTTGGTTAATATAAGAATGCAGCGAAATTATATCACATTTGTTCAATTTACGTCGCTCCTATTTCAGATAGCGTATTGGGCTAAGCGGCATCTCAAAGCGCATGAAATGGCGAGTAAAATGCACTATTAAACTTCTATGATAGGGCAATCAGTGTCCCGATTAGATCATTTTATATTATAGTTAATTTATGAATTCAGCGAAATTCTATCACATTTGTTCAATTTACGTCGCTCCTATTTCAGATAGCGTATTTGGCTAAGCGGCATCTCAAAGCGCATGAAATGGTGAGTAAAGTGAAATACTAAACTTCTAGGATAAGGCGAACAGAGACTCGATTAGATCATTTTATATTTTGTTCAATATAAGATTTCAGGGAAATTCTATCACATTTGTTCAATTTACGTGGCTCCTATTTCAGATAGCGTATTGGGCTACGCGGCATCTCAAAGCGCATGAAATGGCGAGTAAAATGCAATACTAAACTTCTAGGGTAGGGCAAACAGAGACCCGATTAGATCATTTTATGTTATGGTTAATTTAACAATTCAGCGAAATTCTATCACATTTGTTCAATTTACGTCGCTCCTATTTCAGATAGCGTATTCGGCTATGCGGCATCTCAAAGCGCATGAAATGGCGAGTAAAAGCAATACTAAACTTCTAGGATAAGGCAATCAGAGACCCGATTAGATCATTTTATATTATGATTAATTTAAGAATTCAGCAAAATTCTATCACATTTGTTCAATTTACGTCGCTCCTATTTCAGATAGCGTATTGGGCTACGCGGCATCTCAATGCGCATGAAATGGCGAATACAATGCACTATTAAACTTTTAGGGTAGGGCAAACAGAGACCCGATTAGATCATTCTATATTATGGTTAATTTAAGAATTCAGCGAAATTCTATCACATTTGTCCAACCTACGTCGCTCCTATTTCAGATAGCGTATTGGGCTAAGCGGCATCTCAAAGCGCATGAAATGGCGAGTAAAATGCACTATTAAACTTCTCGGCTAGGGCGAACAGAGAGCCGATTAGATCATTTTACATTATGGTTAATATAAGAATTCAGCGAAATTCTATCACATTTGTTCAATTTACGTCGCTCCTATTTCAGATAGCGTATTGGGCTAAGCGGAATCTCAAAGCGCATGAAATGACGAGTAAAAGGCACTATTAAACTTCTAGGGTGAAGCAAACAGAGACCCGATTAGATCATTTTATATTACGGTTAATATAAGAATACAGAGTAATTCTATCACATTTGTTCAACCTACGTCGCTCCTATTTCAGATAGCGTATTGGGCTAAGCGGCATCTCAAAGCGCATGAAATGACGAGTGAAGTGCACCGTTAGACTTCTAGGGTAGGGCGAACAGAGACCCGATTAGATCATTTTACATTAAGGTTAATATAAGAATTCAGCGAAATTCTATCACATTTGTTCAATTTACGTCGCTCATATTTCACATAGCGTATTGTGCTAAGCGGCATCTCAAAGCGCATGAAATGGCGAGTAAAATGCACTCCTAAACTTCTATGATAGGGCAATCAGAGACCCGATTAGATCATTTTATATTTTGTTTAATATAAGATTTCAGGGAAATTCTATCACATTTGTTCAGTTTACGTTGCTCATATTTCAGATAGCGTATTGGGCTAAGCGGCATCTCAAAGCGCATGAAATGGCGAGTGAATGCACCGTTAGACTTCTAGGGTAGTGCGAACAGAGACCCGATTAGATCATTTTACATTAAGGTTAATATAAGAATTCACGGAAATTCTATCACATTTGTTCAATTTACGTCGCTCCTATTTCAGATAGCGTATTGGGCTAAGCGGCATCTCAAAGCGCATGAAATGGCGAGTAAAATGAACTATTAACTTCTAGGGTAAGGCAAACAGGGACCCGATTATATAATTTTATATTACGGTTATATAAGAATACAGCGTAATTCTATCACATTTGTTCAACCTACGTCGCTCCTATTTCAGATAGCGTATTGGGCTAAGCGGCATCTCAAAGCGCATGAAATGACGAGTGAAGTGCACTATTAAACTTCTAGGGTAAGGGAAAGAGAGACCCGATTAGATCATTTTACATTAAGGTTAATATAAGAATTCAGGGAAATTCTATCACATTTTTTCAATTTACGTCGCTCCTATTTCAGATAGCATATTGGGCTACGCGGCATCTCAAAGCGCATGAAATGGCGAATAAAATGCACTATTAAACTTGTAGGCTAGGGCGAACAGAGACCCGATTAGATCATTCTATATTATGGTTAATTTAAGAATTCAGCGAAATTCTATCACATTTGTCCAACCTACGTCGCTCCTATTTCAGATAGCGTATTGGGCTAAGCGGCATCTCAAAGCGCATGAAATGGCGAGTAAAATGCACTATTAACTTCTCGGCTAGGGCGAACAGAGAGCCGATTAGATCATTTTACATTATGGTTAATATAAGAATTCAGCGAAATTCTATCACATTTGTTCAACTTACGTTGCTCCTATTTCAGATAGCGTACTGGGCTTGGTGGCATCTTAAAGCGCGTGGAATGACGAGTGAAATGCACTATTAAACTTCTAGGGTACGGCAAACAGAGACCCGATTAGATCATTTTATATTACCGTTAATTTAAGAATTCAGCAAAATTCTATCACATTTGTTCAACTTACGTCGCTCCTATTTCAGATAGCGTACGGGGCTAGGCGGCATCTTAAAGCGCGTGGAATGGCGAGTAAAATGCACTATTAAACATCTATGATAGGGCAATCAGGGACCCGATCAGATCATTTTATATTTTGGTTAATATAAGAATTCTGCGAAATTATATCACATTTGTTCAATTTACGTCGCTCCTATTTCAGATAGCGTATTGGGCTAAGCGGCATCACAAAGCGCATGAAATGGCGAGTAAAATGCACTATTAAACTTCTAGGATAGGGCAATCAGTGACCCGATTAGATCATTTTATATTATAGTTAATTTAAGAATTCAGCGAAATTCTATCACATTTGTTCAATTTACGTCGCTCCTATTTCAGATAGCGCATTGGGCTAAGCGGAATCTCAAAGCGCATGAAATGACGAGTAAAATGCACTATTAAACTTCTAGGGTAAAGCAAACAGAGACCCGATTAGATCATTTTATATTACGGTTATATAAGAATACAGCGTTATTCTATCACATCTGTTCAACCTACGTCGCTCCTATTTCAGATAGTGTACTGGGCTAGGCGGCATCATAAAGCGCGTGGAAGGGCGAACAAATGCACTACAAAACTTCTATGATAGGGCAATCAGAGACCCGATTAGACCATTTTATATTTTGTTTAATATAAGATTTCAGGGAAATTCTATCACAATTGTTAATTTACGTCGTTCCTATTTCAGATAGCGTTTTGGGCTAAGCGGCATCTCAAAGCGTATGACATGGCGAATAAAATGCACTGTTAAAGTTCTAGGCTAGGGCGAACAGAGACCCGATTAGATCATTTTATATTACCGTTAATTTAAGACTTCAGCAAAATTCTATCACATTTGTTCAATTACGTCGTTCCTATTTCAGATAGCGTATTGGGCTAAGCGGCATCTCAAAGCGCATGAAATGACGAGTAAAATGCACTATTAAAGCTCTAGGGAAGGGCAAACAGAGACCCGATTAGGTCATTTTATATTATGGTTAATTTAAGAATTCAGCAAAATTCTATCACATTTGTTCAATTTACGTCGCTCCTATTTCGGATAGCGTACTGGGCTCGGCGGCATCCTAAAGCGCGTGGAGTGGCGAGTAAAATGCACTATTATCTTCTATGATAGGGCAATCAGAGACCCGATTAGATCATTTTTTTTTTGGTTAATATAAGAATCAGCGAAATTCTATCACATTTGTTCAATTTACGTCGCTCCTATTTCAGATAGCGTATTGGGCTGAGCGGCATCTCAAAGCGCATGAAATGACGAGTAAACTGCGCTACTAAAGCTCTAGGGTAGGACAAACGGAGACCCGATTAGATCATTTTATATTATGGTTAATTTAAGAATTCAGCGAAATTCTATCACATTCGTTCAATTTACGTCGCTCCTATTTCAGATAGCGTATTGGGCAAAGCGGCATCTCAAACCGCATGAAATGACGAGTAAAATGCTCTATTAAACTTCTAGGCTAGGGCGAACAGAGACCCGATTAGATCATTTTACATTGTGGTTAATAAAAGAATTCAGCGAAATTCTATCACATTTGTTCATCTTACGTTCCTCCTATTTCAGATAGCGTACTGGGCTAGGCGGCATCTTAAAGCGCGTGGAATGGCGAGTAAAATGCACTACTAAACTTCTATGACAGGGCAATCAGAGACCCGACCAGATAATTTTATGTTTTGTTTAATATAAGATTTCAGGGAAATTGTGTCACATTTGTTCAATTTACGTCGCTCCTATTTCAGATACCGTATTCGGCTAAGCGGCAACTCAAAGCGCCATGAGTGGCGAATAAAATTCACTATTAAACTTCTAGGCTAGGGCGAACAGAGACCCGATCAGATCATTTTACATTATGGTTAATAAAAGAATTCAGCAAAATTCTATCACATTCGTTCAATTTAGGTCGCTCCTATTTCAGATAGCGTACTGGGCTAGGCGGCATCTTAAAGCGCGTGGAATGGCGAGTAAAATCCACTATTAAACTTCTAGGCTAGGGCGAACAGAGACCCGATTAGATCATTTTACATTATGGTTAATAAAAGAATTCAGCGTAATTCTATCACATTTGTTCAACTTACGTCGCTCCTATTTCAGATAGCAAACTGGGCTAGGCGGCATCTGAAAGCGCGTGGAATGGCGAGCAAAATGCACCATTAAACTTCTAGGCTAGGGCGAACAGAGACCCGAGTAGATCATTTTACATTTTGGTTAATAAAAGAATTCAGCGAAATTCTATCACATTTGTTCAATTTACGTCGCTCCTATTTCAGATAGCGTACTGGGCTAGGCGGCAACTTAAAGCGCGTGGAATGGCGAGTTAAAATGCACTATTAAACTTCTATGATAGGGCAATCAGTGACCCGATTAGATCATTTTATAATATAGTTAATTTAAGAATTCAGCGAAATTCTATCACATTTGTTCAATTTACGTCGCTCCTATTTCAGATAGCGTATTCGGATAAGCGGCATCTCAAAGCGCACGAAATGGCGAATAAAATGCACTGTTAAACTTCTCGGCTAGGGCGAACAGAGACCCGATTAGATCATTTTACATGTTGGTTAATAAAAGAATTCAGCGAAATTCTATCACATTTGTTCAATTTACGTCGCTCCTATTTCAGATACCATATTGGGCTAAGCGGCATCTCAAAGCGCATGAAATGACGAGTGAAATGCACTATTAAACTTCTAGGGTAGGGCGAACAGAGACCAGAGTAGATCATTTTATATTATGGTTAATTTAAGAATTCAGCGAAAATCTATCACATTTGTTCAATGTACGTCGCTCCTATTTCAGATAGCGTATTGGGCTAAGCGGCCTCTCAAAGCGCATGAAATGGCGAGTAAAATGCGCTATTAAACTTCTAGGATAAGGCAAACAGAGACCCGATAAGATCATTTTATATTACGGTTAATATAAGAATGCAGCGTAATTCTATCACATTTGTTCAACTTACGTCGCTCCTATTTCAGATAGCGTAGTTGGCTAGGCGGCATCTCAAAGCGCATGAAATGGCGAGTGAAATGCGCTCTTAGACTTCTATGGTAGGGCAAACAGAGACCCGATTAGATCATTTTACATTAAGGTTAATATAAGAATTCACGGAAATTCTATCACATTTGTGAAATTGACGTCGTTCCTATTTCAGATAGCGTATTGGGCTAAGCGGCATCTCAAAGCGTATGAAATGGCGAATAAAATGCACTATTAAAGTTCTAGGCTAGTGCGAACAGAGACCCGATTAGATCATTTTATGTTACCGTTAATTTAAGAATTCAGCAAAATTCTATCACATTTGTTCAATTTACGTCGCTCCTATTTCAGATAGCGTATTGGGCTAAGAGGCATCTCAAAGCGCATGAAATGGCGAGTAAAATGCAATACTGAAATTCTGGGATAAGGCAAACAGAGACCCGATTAGATCATTTTATATTACGGTCAATATAAGAATGCAGCGTAATTCTATCACATTTGTTCAACTTACGACTCTCCTATTTTAGATAGCGTACATGGCTAGGCGGCCTCTTAAAGCGCGTGGAATGGCGAGTAAAATGCACTGCTAAACTTCTATGATAGGGCAATCAGAGACCCGATTAGATCATTTTATATTTTGTTTAATATAAGATTTCAGGGAAATTCTATCACGTTTGTTCAATTTACGTCACTCCTATTTCAGATAGCGTATTGGGCTAAGCCGCATCTCAAAGCGCATGAAATGGCGAATAAAATGCGCTATTAAACTTCTAGGATAAGGCAACCAGAGACCCGATTACATCATTTTATATTACGGTTAATATAAGAATTCAGCGTAATTCCATCACATTTGTTCAACTTACGTCGCTCCTATTTCAGATAGCGTACTGGGCTAGGCGGCATCTTAAAGCGCGTGGAATGGCGAGTAAAATCCACTATTAAACTTCTAGGCTAGGGCGAACAGAGACCCGATTAGATCATTTTACATTATGGTTAATAAAAGAATTCAGCGAAATTCTATCACATTTGTTCAACTTACGTCGCTGCTATTTCAGATAGCGTATTGGGCTAAGCGGCATCTCAAAGCGCATGAAATGGCGAGTGAAATGCACTATTAGACTTCTTTGGTAGGGCGAACAGAGACCCGATTAGATCATCTAATATTATGGTTAATTTAAGAATTCAGAAAAATTCTATCACATTTGTTCAATTTACGTCGCTCCTATTTCAGATAGCGTATTGGGCTAAGCGGCATCACAAAGCGCATGAAATGGCGAGTAAAACGCAATACTAAACTTCTGGGATAAGGCAAACAGAGACCCGATTAGATCAGTTTATATTTCGGTTAATATAAGAATTCCCGGAAATTCTATCACATTTGTTCAATTTACGTCGCTCCTATTTCAGATAGCGTATTGGGCTAAGCGGCATCTCAAAGCGCATGAAATGGTGAGTAAAATGCACTATTAAACTTCTAGGGTAGGGCAAACAGAGACCCGATTAGATCATTTTATATTATGGTTAATTTAAGAATACAGCGAAATTCTATCACATTTGTTCAATTTACGTCGCTCCTAATTCAGATAGCGTATTGGGCTAAGCGGCATTTCAAAGCGCATGAAATGGCGAGTAAAATGCAATACTGAAGTTCTGAGATAAGGCAAACAGAGACCCGATTAGATCATTTTATATTACGGTTAATATAAGAATTCAGCGTAATTCTATCACATTTGTTCAACTTACGTCTCTCCTATTTTAGATAGCGTACAGGGCTAGGCGGCTTCTTAAAGCGCGTGGAATGGCGAGTAAAATGCACTACTAAACTTCTATGATAGGGCAATCAGAGACCCGATTAGATCATTTTATATTTTGTTTAATATAAGATTTCAGGGAAATTCTATCACATTTGTTCAATTTACGTCACTCCTATTTCAGATAGCGTATTGGGCTAAGCGGCATCTCAAAGCGCATGAAATGGCGAATAAAATGCGCTATTAAACTTCTAGGATAAGGCAACCAGAGACCCGATTACATCATTTTATATTACGGTTAATATAAGAATTCAGCGTAATTCTATCACATTTGTTCAACTTACGTCGCTCCTATTTTAGATAGCGTACTGGCCTAGGCGGCATCTTAAAGCGCGTGGAATGGCGAGTAAAATGCACAATTAACCTTCTAGGATAAGCCAAACAGAGACCCGATTAGATCATTTTATATTACGGTTAATATAAGAATTCAGTGTAATTCCATCACATTTGTTCAACTTACGTCGCTCCTATTTCAGATAGCATACTGGGCTAGGCGGCCTCTTAAAGCGCGTGGAATGGCGAGTAAAATGCACTACTAAACTTCTATGATAGGGCTATCAGAGACCCGATTAGATCATTTTATATTTTGTTTAATATAAGATTTCAGGGAAATTCTATCACATTTTTTCAATTTACGTCGCTCCTATTTCAGATAGCGTATTGGGCTACGTGGCATCTCAAAGCGCATGAAATGACGAGTAAAATGCACTATTAATCTTCTATGGTAGGGCAATCAGAGATCCGATTAGATCATTTTATATTACGGTTAATATAATAATTCAGCGTAATTCTATCACATTCGTTCAATTTACGTCGCTCCTATTTCAAATAGCGTATTGGGCAAAACGGCATCTCAAAGCGCATGAAATGACGAGTAAATTGCACTGTTAAACTTCTAGGGTAGGGCAAGCAGAGACCCGATTAGATCATTTTATATTATGGTTAATTTAAGAATTCAGCAAAATTCTATCACATTCGTACAATTTAGGTCGTTCCTATGTCAGATAGCGTACTGGGCTAGGCGGCATCTTAAAGCGCGTGGAATGGCGAGTAAAATCCACTATTAAACTTCTAGGCTAGGGCGAACAGAGACCCGATTAGATCATTTTACATTATGGTTAATAAAAGAATTCAGCGAAATTCTATCACATTTGTTCAACTTACGTCGCTGCTATTTCAGATAGCGTATTGGGCTAAGCGGCATCTCAAAGCGCATGAAATGGCGAGTGAAATGCACTATTAGACTTCTTTGGTAGGGCGAACAGAGAACCGATTAGATCATCTAATATTATGGTTAATTTAAGAATTCAGCAAAATTCTATCACATTTGTTCAATTTACGTCGCTCCTATTTCAGATAGCGTATTGGGCTAAGCGGCATCTCAAAGCGCATGAAATGGCGAGTAAAATGCACTATTAAACTTCTAGGGTAGGGCAAACAGAGACACGATTAGATCATTTTACGTTATGGTTAATTTAATAATTCAGCAAAATTCTATCACATTTGTTCAATTTACGTCGCTCCTATTTCAGATAGCGTACTGGGCTAGGCGGCAACTTAAAACGCGTGGAATGGCGAGTAAAATGCACTATTAAACTGCTATGATAGGGCAATCAGTGACCCGATTAGATCATTTTATATTATAGTTAATTTAAGAATTCAGCGAAATTCTATCACACTTGTTCAATTAACGTCGTTCCTATTTCAGGTAGCGTATTGGGCTAAGCGGCCTCTCAAAGCGCATGAAATGCCGAGTAAAATGCGCTAATAAACTTCTAGGATAAGGCAAACAGGGACCCGATTAGATCACTTTATATTACGGTTAATATAAGAATGCAGCGTAATTCTATCACATTTGTTCAAGTTACGTCGCTCCTACTTCAGATAGCGTACTGGGCTAGGCGGCATCTTAAAGCGCGTAGAATGGCGAGTAAAATGCACTACTAATCTTCTATGATAGGGCAATCAGAGACCCGATTAGATCATTTTATATTTTGTTTAATATAAGATTTCAGGGAAATTCTATCACATTTGTTCAATTTACGTCGCTCCTATTTCAGATAGCGTATTGGGCTAAGCGGCATCTCAAAGCGCATGAAATGGCGAGTAAATGCACTATTAATCTTCTATGATAGGGCAATCAGAGACCCGATTAGATCATTTTATATTTTGGTTAATATAAGAATTCAGCGAAATTCTATCACATTTGTTCAATTTACGTCGCTCCTATTTCAGATAGCGTATTGGGATAAGCGGCATCTCAAAGCGCATGAAATGGCGAGTGAAATGCACTATTAAACTTCTAGGGTAGGGCAAACAGAGACCAGATTAGATCATTTTATATTATGGTTAATTTAAGAATTCAGCGAAATTCTATCACATTTGTTCAATTTACGTCGCTCCTATTTCAGATAGCGTATTGGGCTAAGCGGCATCAAGAAGCGCTTGAAATGAGGAGTGGAATGCACTATTAAACTTCTAGGGTAGGGCGAACAGAGACCCGATTAGATCATTTTACATTAAGGTTAATATAAGAATCCAGGGAAATTCTATCACATTTGTTCAATTTACGTCGCTCCTATTTCAGATAGCGTATAGGGCTAAGCGGCATCTCAAAGCGCATGAAATGGCGAGTAAAATGCAATATTAAACTTCTAGGGTGGGGCAAACAGAGACCCCATTAGATCATTTTATATTTTGGTTAATACAGGAATTCAGCGAAATTCAATCACATTTGTTCAATTTACGTCGCTCCTATTTCAGATAGCGTATTGGGCTAAGCGGCATCTCAGAGCGCATGAAATGACGAGTGAAATGCAATATTAAACTTCTAGGGTTGGGCGAACAGAGACCCCATTAGATCATTTTACATTAAGGTTAATATAAGAATCCAGGGAAATTCTATCACATTTGTTCAATTTACGTCGCTCCTATTTCAGATAGCGTATAGGGCTAAGCGGCATCTCAAAGCGCGTCAAATGGCGAGTAAAATGCACTATTAAACTTCTAGGGTAAGGCAAACAGAAACCCGATTAGATCATATTATATTACGGTTAATATAAGAATTCAGCGTAATTCTATCACATTTGTTCAACTTACGTCGCTCCTATTTCTGATAGCGTATTGGGCTAAGCGGCATCTCAAAGTGAATGAAATGGCGAGTAAAATGCACTATTAAACTTCTAGGGTAGGGCAAACAGAGACCCGATTAGATCATTTTATATTATGGTTAATTTAAGAATTCAGCGAAATACTATCACATTCGTTCAATTTACGTCGCTCCTATTTCATATAGCGTATTGGGCAAAGCGGCATCTCAAAGCGCATGAAATGACGTGTAATATGCACTATTAAACTTCTAGGGTAGGGCAAGCAGAGACCCGATTAGATCATTTTATATTATGGTTAATTTAAGAATTCAGCAAAATTCTATCACATTTGTTCAATTTAGGTCGCTCCTATTACAGATAGCGTACTGGGCTAGGCGACATATTAAAGCGCGTGGAATGGCGAGTAAAATCCACTATTAAACTTCTAGGCTAGGGCGAACAGAGACCCGATTAGATCATTTTACATTATAGTTAATTTAAGAATTCAGCGAAATTCTATCACATTTGTTCAATTTGCGTCGCTCCTATTTCAGATAGCGGATTGGGCTAAGCGGCATCTCAAAGCGCATGAAATGGCGAGTAAAATGAACTATTAAACTTCTAGGGTAGGGCAAACAGAGACCCGGTTAGATCATTTTATGTTATGGTTAATTTAAGAATTCAGCAAAATTCTATCACATTTGTTCAATTTACGTCGCTCCTATTTCAGATAGCGTATTGGGCTAAGCGGCATCTCAAAGCGCATGAAATGACGTGTAATATGCACTATTAAACTTCTAGGCTAGGGCGAACAGCGACCCGATTAGATCATTTTACATTACGGTTAATAAAAGAATTCAGCGAAATTCTAGCACATTTGTTCAACTTACGTCGCTCCTATTTCAGATAGCGTATTGGGCTAAGCGGCATCTCAAAGCGCATGAAATGGCGAGTAAAATGAACTATTAAACTTCTAGGGTAGGGCAAACAGAGACCCGATTAGTTCATTTTATGTTATGGTTAATTTAAGAATTCAGCAAAATTCTATCACATTTGTTCAATTTACGTCGCTCCTATTTCAGATAGCGAATTGGGCTAAGCGGCATCTCAAAGCGCATGAAATGGCGAGTAAAATGCACTATTAATCTTCTATGATAGGGCAATCAGAGACCCGATTAGATCATTTTATATTTTGGTTAATATAAGAATTCAGCGAAATTCTATCACATTTGTTCAATTTACGTCGCTCGTATTTCAGATAGCGTATTGGGCTAAGCGGCATCTCAAAGCGCATGAAATGGCGAGTAAAATGCACTGTTAAACTTCTAGGGTAGGGCAAACAGAGACCCGATTAGATCATTATATATTATGGTTAATTTAAGAATTCAGCAAAATTCTATCCCATTTGTTCAATTTACGTCGCTCCTATTTCGGATAGCGTACTGGGCTAGGCGGCATCCTAAAGCGCGTGGCGTTGCGAGTACAATGCACTATTAATCTTCTATGATAGGGCAATCAGAGACCCGATTAGATCATTTTATATTTTGGTTAATATAAGAATTCAGCGAAATTCTATCACATTTGTTCAATTTACGTCGCTCCTATTTCAGATAGCGTATTGGGCTAAGCGGCATCTCAAAGCGCATGAAATGGCGAGTGAAATGCACTATTAATCTTCTAGGGTAGGGCAAACAGAGACCCGATTAGATCATTTTATATTATGGTTAATTTAAGAATTCAACGAAATTCTATCACATTTGTTCAATTTACGTCGCTCCTATTTCAGATAGCGTATTGGGCTAAGCGGCATCAAGAAGCGCATGAAATGAGGAGTGGAATGCACTATTAAACTTCTAGGGTAGGGCGAACAGAGACCCGATTAGATCATTTTACATTAAGGTTAATATAAGAATTCAGTGAAATTCTATCACATTTGTTCAATTTACGTCGCTCATATTTCAGGTAGCGTATTGGGCTAAGCGGCAACTCAAAGCGCAAGAAATGGTGAGTAAAATGCACTACTAAACTTCTGTGATAGGGCAATCAGAGACCCGATTAGATCATTTTATATTTTGTTTAATATAATATTTCAGGGAAATTCTATCACATTTCTTCAATTTACATCGCTCCTATTTCAGATCGCGCATTGGGCTAAGCGGCATCTCAAAGCGCATGAAATGGCGAGTAAAATGCACTATTAAACTTCTAGGGTGGGGCAAACAGAGACCAGATTAGATCATTTTATATTATGGTTAATTTAAGAATTCAGCGAAATTCTATCACATTTGTTCAATTTACGTCGCTCCTATTTCAGATAGCGTATTGGGCTAAGCGGCATCTCAAAGCGCATGAAATGGCGAGTAAAATGCACTATTAAACTTCTAGGGTAGGGCAAACAGAGACCCGATTAGATCATTTTATATTATGGTTAATTTAAGAATTCAGCAAAATTCTATAACATTTGTTCAATTTACGTCGCTCCTATTTCAGATAGCGTACTGGGCTCGGCGGCATTTTGAAGCGCGTGGAATGGCGAGTAAAATGCACTATTAACCTTCAATGATAGGGCAATCAGAGACCCGATTAGATCATTTTATATTTTGTTTAATATAAGATTTCAGGGAAATCCCATCACATCTGTTCAATTTACGTCACTCCTATTTCAGATAGTGTTCTGGGCTAGGCGGCATCTTAAAGAGCGTGGAATGGCGAGTAAAATGCACTATTAAACTTCTATGACAGGGCAATCAGAGACCCGATTAGATCATTTTATATTTTGGTTCATATAAGAAGTCACCGATATTCTATTACATTTGTTCAATTTACGTCGCGCCTATTTCAGATAGCGTACTGGGCTAGGCCGCATCTTAAAGCGCGTGGAATGGCGAGTAAAATGCACTATTAAACTTCTATGATAGGGCTATCAGAGACCCGATTAGATCATTTTATATTTTGGTTAATATAAGAATCCAGCGAAATTCTATCACATTCGTTCAATTTACGTCGCTCCTATTTCAGATAGCGTATTGGGCTAAGCGCCATCTCAAAGCGCATGAAATGGCGAGTAAAATTAACTATTAAACTTCGAGGGTAGGGCAAACAGAGACCCGATTAGATCATTTTATATTATGGTTAATTTAAGAATTCAGCGAAATTCTATCACATTTGTTCAATTTACGTCGCTCCTATTTCAGATAGCGTACTGGGCTGGGCGGCATCTTAAAGCGCGTGAAATGGCGAGTAAAATGCACTATTAAACTTCTATGATAGGGCATCAGAGACCCGATTAGATCATTTTATATTTTGGTTAATATAAGAATTCAGCGAAATTCTATCACATTTGTTCAATTTACGTCGCTCCTATTGCAGATAGCGTATTGGGCTAAGCGGCATCTCAATGCGCATGAAATGGCGAGTAAAAAGCACTATTAAACTTCTAGGATAAGGCAAACAGAGACCCGATTAGATTATTTTATATTACGGTTAGTATAAGAATTCAGCGTAATTCTATCACATTTGTTCAATTTACGTCGCTCCTATTTCAGATAGCGTACTGGGCTAGGCGGCATCTTAAAGCGCGTGGGATGGCGAGTAAAATGCACTATTAAACTTCTATGATAGGGCTATCAGAGACCCGATTAGATCATTTTATATTTTGGTTAATATAAGAATCCAGCGAAATTCTATCACATTCGTTCAATTTACGTCGCTCCTATTTCAGATAGCGTATTGGGCTAAGCGCCATCTCAAAGCGCATGAAATGGCGAGTAAAATTAACTATTAAACTTCGAGGGTAGGGCAAACAGAGACCCGATTAGATCATTTTATATTATGGTTAATTTAAGAATTCAGCGAAATTCTATCACATTTGTTCAATTTACGTCGCTCCTATTGCAGATAGCGTATTGGGCTAAGCGGCATCTCAAAGCGCATGAAATGGCGAGTAAAATGCACTATTAAACTTCTAGGGTAAGGCAAACAGAGACCCGATTAGATCATTTTATATTACGGTTAATATAAGAATTCAGCGTAATTCTATCATATTTGTTCAATTTACGTCGCTCCTATTTCAGATGCGTATTGGGCTAAGCGGCATCTCAAAGCGCATGAAATGGCGAGTAAAATGCACTATTAAACTTCTACTGTAAGGCAAACAGAGACCCGATTAGATCATTTTATATTACGGTTAATATAAGAATTCAGCGTAATTCTATCACATTTGTTCAACTTACGTCGCTCCTATTTCAGATAGCGTACAGGGCTAGGCGGCATCTTAAAGCGCGTGGAAGGGCGAGTAAAATGCACTACTAAACTTCTATGATAGGGCAATCAGAGTCCCGATTAGATCATTTTATATTTTGGTTAATATAAGAATTCAGCGAAATTCTATCACATTTGTTCAATTTACGTTGCTCCTATTTCAGATAGCGTATTGGGCTAAGCGGAATCTCAAAGCGCATGAAATGACGAGTGAAATGCACTATTAAACTTCTAGGGTTGGGCGAACAAAGACCCGATTAGATCATTTTACATTAAGATTATTATAAGAATTCAGCGAAATTCTATCACATTTGTTCAATTTACGTCGCTCCTATTTCAGATAGCGCATTGGGCTAAGCGGCATCTCAAAGCGCATGAAATGACGAGTGAAAGGCACTATTAAACTTCTAGGGTAGGGCGAACAGAGAACCTATTAGATCATTTTACATTAAGGTTAATATAAGAATTCAGGGTAATTCTATCACGTTTGTTCAATGTACGACGCTCCTATTTCAGATAGCGTATTGGGCTAAGCGGCACCTCAAAGCGCATGAAATGGCGAGTAAAATGCACTGTTAAAATTCTAGGGTAGGGCAAACAGAGACCCGATTAGATCATTTCATATTATGGTTTATTTAAGAATTCAGAAAAATTCTATCACATTTGTTCAATTTACGTCGCTCCTATTTCAGATAGCTTATTGGGCTACGAGGCATCTGAAAGCGCATGGATTGACGAGTGAAATGTACTATTAAACTTCTAGCATAAGGCAAACAGAGACCCGATTAGATCGTTTTATATTACGGTTAATATAAGAATTCAGCGTAATTCTATCACATTTGTTCAATTTACGTCGCTGATATTTCAGATAGCGTATTGGGCTAAGCGGCTTCTCAAAGCGCAAGAAATGGCGAGTAAAATGCACTATTACACTTCTAGGGTAGGGCAAACAGAGACGCGATAAGATCATTTTATATTATGGTTAATTTAAGAATTCAGCGAAACTCTATCATATTTGTTCAATTTACGTCGCTCCTATTTCAGATAGCGTATTGGGCTAAGCGGCATCTCAATGCGCATGAAATGGCGAGTAAAAAGCACTATTAAACTTCTAGGATAAGGCAAACAGAGACCCGATTAGATCATTTTATATTACGGTTAATATAAGAATTCAGCGTAATTCTACGACATTTGTTCAACTTACGTCGCTCCTATTTCAGATAGCGTACTGGGCTAGGCGGCATCTTAAAGCGCGTGGAATTGCGAGTAAAATGCACTATTAAACTTCTATGATAGGGCTATCAGAGACCCGATTAGATCATTTTATATTTTGGTTAATATAAGAATCCAGCGAAATTCTATCACATTCGTTCAATTTACGTCGCTCCTATTTCAGATAGCGTATTGGGCTAAGCGCCATCTCAAAGCGCATGAAATGGCGAGTAAATTAACTATTAAACTTCTAGGGTAGGGCAAACAGAGACCCGATTAGATCATTTTATATTATGGTTAATTTAAGAATTCAGCCAAATTCTATCACATTTGTTCAATTTACGTCGCTCCTATTTCAGATAGCGTACTGGGCTGGGCGGAATCTTAAAGCGGGTGGATTGGCGAGTAAAATGCACTATTAAACTTCTATGATAGGGCAATCAGAGACCCGATTAGATCATTTTATATTTTGGTTAATATAAGAATTCAGCGAAATTCTGTCACAATTGTTCTATTTACGTCGCTCCTATTTCAGATAGCGTATTGGGCTAAGCGGCATCTCAAAGCGCATGAAATTGCGAGTGAAATGCACTATTAAACTTCTAGGGTAGGGCGAACAGAGACCCGATTAGATCATTTTACATTAAGGTTAATATAAGTATTCAGAGAAATTCTATCACATTTGTTCAATTTACTTCGCTCCTATTTCAGATAGCGTATTGGCATAGGCGGCATCTCAAAGCCCATGAAATGGCGAGTAAAATGCACTGTTAAACTTCTAGGGTAGGGCAAACAGAGACCCGATTAGATCATGTCATATTATGGTTTATTTAAGAATTCAGAAAAATTCTATGACATGTGTTCAATTTACATCGCTCCTATTTCAGATAGCTTATTGGGCTAAGCGGCATCTCAAAGCGAATGAAATGACGAGTGAAATGCACTAGTAATCTTCTAGGGTAGGGCGAACAGAGACCCGATTAGATCATTTTATATTACGGTTAATATAAGAATTCAGCGTAATTCTATCACATTTGTTCAACATACGTCGCTCCTATTTCAGATAGCGTACTGGGCTAGGCGGCATCTTAAAGAGCGTGGAAGGGCGAGTAAAATGCACTTCTAAACTTCTATGATAGGGCAATCAGAGTTCCGTTTAGATCATTTTATATTTTGTTTAATATAAGATTTCAGGGAAATTCTATCACATTTGTTCAATTTACGTCGCTCCTATTTCAGATAGCGTATTGGGCTACGCGGCATCTCAAAGCGCATGAAATGACGAGAGAAATGCACTATTAAACTTCTTGGGTAGGGCGAACAGAGCCCCGTTACATCATTTTATATTATGGTTAATTTAAGAATTCAGCAAAATTCTATCACATTTGTTCAATTTACGTCGCTCCTATTTCAGATAGCGTACTGGGCTGGGCGGCATCTTAAAGCGCGTGAAATGGCGAGTAAAATGCACTATTAAACTTCTATGATAGGGCAATCAGAGACCCGATTAGATCATTTTATATTTTGGTTAATATAAGAATTCAGCGAAATTCTATCCCATTTATTCAATTTACGTCGCTCCTATTGCAGATATCGTATTGGGCTAAGCGGCATCTCAAAGCGCATGAAATGGCGAGTAAAATGCACTGCTAAACCTCTAGGGTAGGGCGAACAAAGACCCGATTAGATCATGTTACATTAAGGTTAATATAAGAATTCAGGGAAATTCTATCACATTTGTTCAATTTACGTCGCTCCTATTTCAGATAGCGTATTGGGCTAAGCGCCATCTCAAAGCGCATGAAATGGCGAGCAATGTGCACGATTAAACTTCTAGGGTAGGGCAAACAGAGACCCGATTAGATAATTTTATATTACGGTTAATATAAGAATTCAGCGTAATTCTATCACATTTGTTCAACTTACGTCGCTCCTATTTCAGATAGCGTACTGGGCTAGGCGGCATCTCAAAGCGCATGAAATGGCGAGTAAAATGCACTGTTAAACTTCTAGGGTAGGGCAAACAGAGACCCGATTAGATCATTTCATATTATGGTTTATTTAAGAATTCAGCAAAATTCTATCACATTTGTTCAATTTACGTCGCTCCTATTTCATATAGCTTATTGGGCTAAGAGGCATCTGAAAGCGCATGAAATGACGAGTGAAATGCACCATTAAACTTATAGGATAAGGCAAACAGAGACCCGATTACATCATTTTATATTACGGTTAATATAAGAAATCAGCGTAATTCTATCACATTTGTTCAATTTACGTCGCTGATATTTCAGATAGCGTATTGGGCTAAGCGGCATCTCAAAGCGCAAGAAATGGCGAGTAAAATGCGCTATTAAACTTCTAGGGAAGGGCAAACACAGACCCGATAAGATCATTTTATATTACGGTTAATATAAGAATGCAGCGTAATTCTATCACATTTGTTCAACTTACGACGCTCCTATTTCAGATAGCGTACTGGGCTAGGCGGCATCTTAAAGCGCGTGGAATGGCGAGTAAAATGCACTACTAAACTTCTATGATAGGGCAATCAGAGTCCCGATTAGATCATTTTATATTTTGGTTAATATAAGAATTCAGCGAAATTCTATCACATTTGTTCATTTTACGTCGCTCCTATTTCAGATAGCGCATTGGGCTAAGCGGCATCTCAAAGCGCATGAAATGACGAGTGAAAGGCACTATTAAACTTCTAGGGTAGGGCGAACAGAGAACCTATTAGATCATTTTACATTAAGGTTAATATAAGAATTCAGGGTAATTCTATCACGTTTGTTCAATGTACGACGCTCCTATTTCAGATAGCGTATTGGGCTAAGCGGCACCTCAAAGCGCATGAAATAGCGAGTAAAGTGCACTGTTAAAATTCTAGGGTAGGGCAAACAGAGACCCGATTAGATCATTTCATATTATGGTTTATTTAAGAATTCAGAAAAATTCTATCACATTTGTTCAATTTACGTCGCTCCTATTTCAGATAGCTTATTGGGCTACGAGGCATCTGAAAGCGCATGGATTGACGAGTGAAATGTACTATTAAACTTCTAGCATAAGGCAAACAGAGACCCGATTAGATCGTTTTATATTACGGTTAATATAAGAATTCAGCGTAATTCTATCACATTTGTTCAATTTACGTCGCTCCTATTTCAGATAGCGTACTGGGCTAGGCGGCATCTTAAAGCGCGTGGAATTGCGAGTAAAATGCACTATTAAACTTCTATGATAGGGCTATCAGAGACCCGATTAGATCATTTTATATTTTGGTTAATATAAGAATCCAGCGAAATTCTATCACATTCGTTCAATTTACGTCGCTCCTATTTCAGATAGCGTATTGGGCTAAGCGCCATCTCAAAGCGCATGAAATGGCGAGTAAATTAACTATTAAACTTCTAGGGTAGGGCAAACAGAGACCCGATTAGATCATTTTATATTATGGTTAATTTAAGAATTCAGCCAAATTCTATCACATTTGTTCAATTTACGTCGCTCCTATTTCAGATAGCGTACTGGGCTGGGCGGAATCTTAAAGCGGGTGGATTGGCGAGTAAAATGCACTATTAAACTTCTATGATAGGGCAATCAGAGACCCGATTAGATCATTTTATATTTTGGTTAATATAAGATTTCAGGGAAATTCTATCACATTTGTTCAATTTACGTCGCTCCTATTTCAGATAGCGTATTGGGCTAAGCGGCATCTCAAAGCGCATGAAATGACGAGAGAAATGCACTATTAAACTTCTTGGGTAGGGCGAACAGAGACCCGATTACATCATTTTATATTATGGTTAATTTAAGAATGCAGCAAAATTCTATCACATTTGTTCAATTTACGTCGCTCCTATTTCAGATAGCGTACTGGGCTGGGCGGCATCTTAAAGCGCGTGAAATGGCGAGTAAAATGCACTATTAAACTTCTATGATAGGGCAATCAGAGACCCGATTAGATCATTTTATATTTTGGTTAATATAAGAATTCAGCGAAATTCTATCACATTTGTTCAATTTACGTCGCTCCTATTGCAGATATCGTATTGGGCTAAGCGGCATCTCAAAGCGCATGAAATGGCGAGTAAAATGCACTGCTAAACTTCTAGGGTAGGGCGAACAAAGACCCGATTAGATCATGTTACATTAAGGTTAATATAAGAATTCAGGGAAATTCTATCACATTTGTTCAATTTACGTCGCTCCTATTTCAGATAGCGTATTGGGCTAAGCGCCATCTCAAAGCGCATGAAATGGCGAGCAATGTGCACGATTAAACTTCTAGGGTAGGGCAAACAGAGACCCGATTAGATAATTTTATATTACGGTTAATATAATAATTCAGCGTAATTCTATCACATTTGTTCAACTTACGTCGCTTCTATTTCAGATAGCGTACTGGGCTAGGCGGCATCTCAAAGCGCATGAAATGACGAGTGAAATGCACTATTAAACTTCTATGATAGGGCAAACAGAGACCCGATTAGATCATTTTATATTACGGTTAATTTAAGAATTCAGCGAAATTCTATCACATTTGTTCAATTTACGTCGCTCCTATTGCAGATAGCGTATTGGGCTAAGCGGCATCTGAAAGCGCGTGGAATGGCGAGTGAAATGCACTATTAAACTTCTATGATAGGGCTATCAGAGACCCGATTAGATCATTTTATATTTTGGTTAATATAAGAATTCAGCGAAATTCTATCCCATTCGTTCTATTTACGTCGCTCCTATTTCAGATAGCGTATTGGGCTAAGCGCCATCTCAAAGCGCATGAAATGGCGAGTAAAATGCACTATTAAACTTCTATGATAGGTCTATCAGAGACCCGATTAGATCATTTTATATTTTGGTTAATATAAGAATTCAGCGAAATTCTATCCCATTCGTTCAATTTACGTCGCTCCTATTTCAGATAGCGTATTGGGCTAAGCGCCATCTCAAAGCGCATGAAATGGCGTGTAAAATGCACTGTTAAACTTCTAGGGTAGGGCAAACAGAGACCCGATTAGATCATTTCATATTATGGTTTATTTACGAATTCAGCAAAATTCTATCACATTTGTTCAATTTACATCGCTCCTATTTCAGATATCGTATTGGGCTAAGCGGCATCTCAAAGCGCAAGAAATGGCGAGTAAAATGCACTATTAAACTTCTAGGGTAGGGCGATCAGAGACCCGATTAGATCATTTTACATTAAGGTTAATTTAAGAATTCAGCGAAATTCTTCACAATTGTACAATTTACGTCGCTCCTATTTCAGATTGCTTATTGGGCTAAGAGGCATCTGAAAGCGCATGAAATGACGAGAGAAATGCACTATTAAACTTCTAGGATAAGGCAAATAGAGACCCGATTAGATCATTTTATATTACGGTTAATATAAGAATTCAGCGTAATTCTATCACATTTGTTCAATTTACGTCGCTCCTATTTCAGATAGCTTATTGGGCTAAGCGGCATCTCAAAGCGCATGAAATGACGAGTGAAATGCACTAGTAATCTTCTAGGGTAGGGCGAACAGAGACCCGATTAGATCATTTTATATTACGGTTAATATAAGAATTCAGCGTAATTCTATCACATTTGTTCAACATACGTCGCTCCTGTTTCAGATAGCGTACTGGGCTAGGCGGCATCTTAAAGCGCGTGGAGTGGCGAGTAAAATGAACTATTAAACTTATAGGGTGGGGCAAAAAGAGACCCGATTAGATCATATTATATTATGGTTAATTTACGAATTCAGCAAAATTCTATCACATTTGTTCAATTTACATCGCTCCTATTTCAGATATCGTATTGGGCTAAGCGGCATCTCAAAGCGCAAGAAATGGCGAGTAAAATGCACTATTAAACTTCTAGGGTAGGGCGAACAGAGACCCGATTAGATCATTTTACATTAAGGTTAATATAAGAATTCAGCGTAATTCTATCACATTTGTTCAACATACGTCGCTCCTATTTCAGATAGCGTACTGGGCTAGGCGGCATCTTAAAGCGCGTGGAAGGGCGAGTAAAATGCACTTCTAAACTTCTATGATAGGGCAATCAGAGTCCCGTTTAGATCATTTTATATTTTGTTTAATATAAGATTTCAGGGAAATTCTATCACATTTGTTCAATTTACGTCGCTCCTATTTCAGATAGCGTATTGGGCTAAGCGGCATCTCAAAGCGCAAGAAATGGCGAGTAAAATGCACTATTAAACTTCTAGGGTAGGGCGATCAGAGACCCGATTAGATCATTTTACATTAAGGTTAATTTAAGAATTCAGCGAAATTCTTCACAATTGTACAATTTACGTCGCTCCTATTTCAGATAGCGTATTGGGCTAAGCGGCATTTCAAAGCGCATGAAATGACGAGAGAAATGCACTATTAAACTTCTAGGATAAGGCAAATAGAGACCCGATTAGATCATTTTATATTACGGTTAATATAAGAATTCAGCGTAATTCTATCACATTTGTTCAACATACGTCGCTCCTATTTCAGATAGCGTACTGGGCTAGGCGGCATCTTAAAGGGCGTGGAATGACGAGTAAAATGCACTACTAATCTTCTATGATAGGGCAATCAGAGACCCGATTACATCATTTTATATTTTGATTAATATATGATTTCAGGGAAATTCTATCACATTTGTTCAATTTACGTCGCTCCTATTTCAGATAGCCTATTGGGCTAAGCGGCATCTCAAAGCGCATGGAATGGGGACTAAAATGCACTATTAAACTTCTAGGCTAGGGCGAACAGAGACCAGATTAGATCATTTTACATTTTGGTTAATAAAAGAATTCAGCGAAATTCTATCACATTTGTTCAATTTACGTCGCTCCTATTTCAGATAGCGTATTGGGCTAAGCGCCATCTCAAAGCGCATGAAATGGCGAGTAAAATGCACTATTAAACTTCTAGGATAAAGCAAACAGAGACCCGATTAGATCATTTTATATTACGGTTAATATAAGAATTCAGCGTAATTCTATCACATTTGTTCAACTTACGACGCTCCTATTTCAGATAGCGTACTGGGCTAGGCGGCACCTTAAAGCGCGTGGAATGGCGAGTAAAATGCACTATTAAACTTCTATGATAGGGCTCTCAGAGACCCGATTAGATCATTTTATATTTTGGTTAATATAAGAATTCTGCGAAATTGTATCACATTCGTTCAATTTACGTCGCTCCTATTTCAGATGCGTATTGGGCTAAGCGGCATCTCAAAGCGCATGAAATGGCGAGTAAAATGCACTATTAAACTTCTAGGGTAAGGCAAACAGAGACCCGATTAGATCATTTTATATTACGGTTAATATAAGAATGCAGCGTTATTCAATCACATTTGTTCAACTTACGACGCTCCTATTTCAGAGAGCGTACTGGGCTAGGCGGCATCTTAAAGCGCGTGGAAGGGCGAGTAAAATGCACTATTAAACTTCTAGGGTAGGGCAAACAGAGACCCGATTAGATCATTTTATATTATGGTTAATTTAAGAATTCAGCGTAATTCTATCACATTTGTTCAATTTACGTCGCTGATACTTCAGATAGCGTATTGGGCTAAGCGGCATCTCAAAGCCCATGAAATGGCGAGTAAAATGCACTGTTAAACTTCTAGGGTAGGGCAAACAGAGACCCGGTTAGATCATTTCATATTATGGTTTATTTAAGAATTCAGAAAAATTCTATGACATTTGTTCAATTTACGTCGCTCCTATTTCAGATAGCTTATTGGGCTAAGCGGCATCTCAAAGCGAATGAAATGACGAGTGAAATGCACTAGTAATCTTCTAGGGTAGGGCGAACAGAGACCCGATTAGATCATTTTATATTACGGTTAATATAAGAATTCAGCGTAATTCTATCACATTTGTTCAACATACGTCGCTCCTATTTCAGATAGCGTACTGGGCTAGGCGGCATCTTAAAGAGCGTGGAAGGGCGAGTAAAATGCACTTCTAAACTTCTATGATAGGGCAATCAGAGTTCCGTTTAGATCATTTTATATTTTGTTTAATATAAGATTTCAGGGAAATTCAATCACATTTGTCCAATTTACGTCGCTCCTATTTCAGATAGCGTATTGGGCTAAGCGGCATCTCAAAGCGCATGAAATGACGAGAGAAATGCACTATTAAACTTCTTGGGTAGGGTGAACAGAGACCCGATTACATCATTTTATATTATGGTTAATTTAAGAATTCAGCAAAATTCTATCACATTTGTTCAATTTACGTCGCTCCTATTGCAGATAGCGTATTGGGCTAAGCGGCATCTCAAAGCGCATGAAATGGCGAGTAAAATGCACTATGAAACTTCTAGGGTAAGGCAAACAGAGACCCGATTAGATCATTTTATATTACGGTTAATATAAGAATTCAGCGTAATTCTATCACATTTGTTCAACTTACGTCGCTCCTATTTCAGATAGCGTACTGGGCTAGGCGGCATCTTAAAGCGCGTGGAATGGCGAGTAAAATGCACTATTAAACTTCTATGATAGGGCTATCAGAGACCCGATTAGATCATTTTATATTTTGGTTAATATAAGAATTCAGCTAAATTCTATCCCATTCGTTCAATTTACGTCGCTCCTATTTCAGATAGCGTATTGGGCTAAGCGCCATCTCAAAGCGCATGAAATGGCGAGTAAAATGCACTATTAAACTTCTATGATAGGGCTATCAGAGACCCGATTAGATCATTTTATATTTTGGTTAATATAAGAATTCTGCGAAATTCTATCCCATTCGTTCAATTTACGTCGCTCCTATTTCAGATAGCGTATTGGGCTAAGCGCCATCTCAAAGCGCATGAAATGGCGTGTAAAATGCACTGTTAAACTTCTAGGGTAGGGCAAACAGAGACCCGATTAGATCATTTCTTATTATGGTTTATTTAAGAATTCAGAATAATTCTATCACATTTGTTCAATTTACGTCGCTCCTATTTCAGATTGCTTATTGGGCTAAGAGGCATCTGAAAGCGCATGAAATGACGAGAGAAATGCACTATTAAACTTCTAGGATAAGGCAAATAGAGACCCGATTAGATCATTTTATATTACGGTTAATATAAGAATTCAGCGTAATTCTATCACATTTGTTCAATTTACGTCGCTCCTATTTCAGATAGCTTATTGGGCTAAGCGGCATCTCAAAGCGCATGAAATGACGAGTGAAATGCACTAGTAATCTTCTAGGGTAGGCCGAACAGAGACCCGATTAGATCATTTTATATTACGGTTAATATAAGAATTCAGCGTAATTCTATCACATTTGTTCAACATACGTCGCTCCTGTTTCAGATAGCGTACTGGGCTAGGCGGCATCTTAAAGCGCGTGAAGTGGCGAGTAAAATGAACTATTAAACTTATAGGGTGGGGCAAAAAGAGACCCGATTAGATCATATTATATTATGGTTAATTTACGAATTCAGCAAAATTCTATCACATTTGTTCAATTTACATCGCTCCTATTTCAGATATCGTATTGAGCTAAGCGGCATCTCAAAGCGCAAGAAATGGCGAGTAAAATGCACTATTAAACTTCTAGGGTAGGGCGAACAGAGACCCGATTAGATCATTTTACATTAAGGTTAATATAAGAATTCAGCGTAATTCTATCACATTTGTTCAACATACGTCGCTCCTATTTCAGATAGCGTACTGGGCTAGGCGGCATCTCAAAGCGCGTGGAAGGGCGAGTAAAATGCACTTCTAAACTTCTATGATAGGGCAATCAGAGTCCCGTTTAGATCATTTTATATTTTGTTTAATATAAGATTTCAGGGAAATTCTATCACATTTGTTCAATTTACGTCGCTCCTATTTCAGATAGCGTATTGGGCTAAGCGGCATCTCAAAGCGCAAGAAATGGCGGTAAAATGCACTATTAAACTTCTAGGGTAGGGCGAACAGAGACCCGATTAGATCATTTTACATTAAAGTTAATTTAAGAATTCAGCGAAATTCTATCACAATTGTTCAATTTACGTCACTCCTATTTCAGATAGCGTATTGGGCTAAGCGGCATTTCAAAGCGCATGAAATGGCGAGTAAAATGCACTGCTAAACTTCTAGGATAAGCCAAACAGAGACCCGATTAGATCATTTTATATTACGGTTAATATAAGAATACAGCGTAATTCTATCACATTTGTTCAACTTACGTCGCTCCTATTTCAGATAGCATACTGGGCTAGGCGGCATCTTAAAGGGCGTGGAATGGCGAGTAAAATGCACTACTAATCTTCTATGATAGGGCAATCAGAGACCCGATTACATCATTTTATATTTTGATTAATATATGATTTCAGGGAAATTCTATCACATTTGTTCAATTTACGTCGCTCCTATTTCAGATAGCCTATTGGGCTAAGCGGCATCTCAAAGCGCATGAAATGGGGACTAAAATGCACTATTAAACTTCTAGGCTAGGGCGAACAGAGACCAGATTAGATCATTTTACATTTTGGTTAATAAGAGAATTCAGCGAAATTCTATCACATTTGTTCAATTTACGTCGCTCCTGTTTCAGATAGCATATTGGGCTAAGCGGCATCTCAAAGCGCATGAAATGACGGGTGAAATGCACCATTAGACTTCTATGGTAGGGCGAACAGAGACCCGATTAGAACATTTTATATTATGGTTAATTTAAGATTTCAGCAAAATTCTATCACATTTGTTCAATTTACGTCGTTCCTATTTCAGATAGCGTACTCGGCTCGGCGGCATCTTAAAGCGCATGAAATGGCGAGTGAAATGCACTATTAGACTTCTATGGTAGGGCAAACAGAGACCCGATTAGATCATTTTATATTACGGTTAATATAAGAATTCAGCGTAATTCTATCACATTTATTCAACTTACATCGCTCCTATTTATGATAGCGTACTGGGCTAGGCGGCATCTTAAAGCGCGTGGAATGGCGAGTAAAATGAACTATTAAAATTCTATGATAGGGCAATCAGAGACCTGATTAGATCATTTTATATTTTGTTTAATATAAGATTTCAGCGACGTTCTATCAAATTTGTTCAATTTACGTCGCTTCTATTTCAGATAGCGTATTGGGCTAAGCGGCATCTCAAAGCGCATGAAATGGCGAGTAAAATGCGCTATTAAACTTCTAGGATAAGGCAAACAGCGACCCGATTAGATCATTTTATATTACGGTTAATTTAAGAATTCAGCGTAATTCTATCACATTTGTTCAACTTACGTCGCTCCTATTTCAGATAGCGTACTGGGCTACGCGGCATCTTAAAGCGCGTGGAAGGGCGAGTAAAATGCACTACTAAACTTCTATGATAGGGCAATCAGAGTCCCGTTTAGATCATTTTATATTTTGTTTAATATAAGATTTCAGGGAAATTCTATCACATTTGTTCAATTTACGTCGCTCCTATTTCAGATAGCGTATTGGGCTAAGCGGCATCTCAAAGCGCATGAAATGACGAGTGAAATGCACTATTAAACTTCTAGGGTTGGGCGAACAGAGACCCGATTAGATCATTTTACGTTAAGGTTAATATAAGAATTCAGCGAAATTCTATCACATTTGTTCAATTTACGTCGCTCCTATTTCAGATAGCGTATTGGACTAAGCGGCATCTCAAAGCGCAAGACATGGCGAGTAAAATGCACTATTAAACTTCTGGGGTAGGGCAAACAGAGACCCGATTAGATAATTTTATATTACGGTTAATATAAGAATTCAGCGTAATTCTATCTTATTTGTTGAATTTACGTCGCTCCTATTTCAGATGCGTATTGGGCTAAGCGGCATCTCAAAGCGCATGAAATGGCGAGTAAAATGCACTATTAAACTTCTAGGGTAAGGCATACAGAGACCCGATTAGATCATTTTATATTACGGTTAATATAAGAATGCAGCGTAATTCTATCACATTTGTTCAACTTACGTCGCTCCTATCTCAGATAGCGTACTGGGCTAGGCGGCATCATAAAGCGCGTGGAAGGGCGAGTAAAATGCACTACTAAACTTCTATGATAGGGCAATCAGAGTCCCGATTAGATCATTTTATATTTTGGTTAATATAAGAATTCAGCGAAATTCTATCACATTTGTTCAATTTACGTTGCTCCTATTTCAGATAGCGTATTGGGCTAAGCGGCATCTCAAAGCGCATGAAATGGCGAGTAAAATGCACTATTAAACTTCTAGGATAAAGCAAACAGAGACCCGATTAGATCATTTTATATTACGGTTAATATAAGAATTCAGCGTAATTCTATCACACTTGTTCAACTTACGACGTTCCTATTTCAGATAGCGTACTGGGCTAGGCGGCACCTTAAAGCGCGTGGAATGGCGAGTAAAATGCACTATTAAACTTCTATGATAGGGCTCTCAGAGACCCGATTAGATCATTTTATATTTTGGTTAATATAAGAATTCTGCGAAATTGTATCACATTCGTTCAATTTACGTCGCTCCTATTTCAGATGCGTAGTGGGCTAAGCGGCATCTCAAAGCGCATGAAATGGCGAGTAAAATGCACTATTAAACTTCTAGGGTAAGGCAAACAGAGACCCGATTAGATCATTTTATATTACGGTTAATATAAGAATGCAGCGTTATTCAATCACATTTGTTCAACTTACGACGCTCCTATTTCAGAGAGCGTACTGGGCTAGGCGGCATCTTAAAGCGCGTGGAAGGGCGAATAAAATGCACTATTAAACTTCTAGGGTAGGGCAAACAGAGACCCGATTAGATCATTTTATATTATGGTTAATTTAAGAATTCAGCGTAATTCTATCATATTTGTTGAATTTACGTCGCTCCTATTTCAGATAGCGTATTGGGCTAAGCGGCATCTCAATGCGCATGAAATGGCGAGTAAAATGCACTATTAAACTTCTAGGATAAGGCAAACAGAGACCCGATTAGATCATTTTATATTACGGTTAATATAAGAATTCAGCGTAATTCAATCACATTTGTTCAACTTACGTCGCTCCTAATTGAGATAGCGTACTGGGCTAGGCGGCATCTTAAAGCGCGTGGAATGGCGAGTAAAATGCACTGTTAAACTTCTATGGTAGGGCTATCAGAGACCCGATTAGATCATTTTATATTTTGGTTAATATAAGAATCCAGCGAAATTCTATCACATTCGTTCAATTTACGTCGCTCCTATTTCAGATAGCGTATTGGGCTAAGCGGCATCTCAAAGCGCATGAAATGACGAGTGAAATGCACTATTAAACTTCTAGGGTTGGACGAACAAAGACCCGATTAGATCATTTTACATTAAGGTTAATATAAGAATTCAGCGAAATTCTATCACATTTGTTCAATTTACGTCGCTCCTATTTCAGATAGCGTATTGGGCTAAGAGGCATCTCAAAGCACATGAAATGACGAGTGAAAGGCACTATTAAACTTCTAGGGTAGGGCGAACAGAGACCCGATTAGATTATTTCATATTATGGTTTATTTAAGAATTCAGAAAAATTCTATCACATTTGTTCAAGTTGCGTCGCTCCTATTTCAGATAGCGTACTGGGCTAGGCGGCATCTTAAAGCGCGTGGAAGGGCGAGTAAAATGCACTTCTAAACTTCTATGATAGGGCAATCAGAGTCCCGTTTAGATCATTTTATATTTTGTTTAATATAAGATTTCAGGGAAATTCTATCACATTTGTTCAATTTACGTCGCTCCTATTTCAGATAGCGTATTGGGCTAAGCGCCATCTCAAAGCGCATGAAATGGCGAGTAAAATGCACTATTAACCTTCTAGGGTAGGGCAAACAGAGACCCGATTAGATCATTTTACGTTAAGGTTAATATAAGAATTCAGCGAAATTCTATCACATTTGTTCAATTTACGTCGCTCCTATTTCAGATAGCGTATTGGGCTAAGCGGCATCTCAAAGCGCAAGAAATGGCGAGTAAAATGCACTATTAAACTTCTGGGGTAGGGCAAACAGAGACCCGATTAGATAATTTTATATTACGGTTAATATAAGAATTCAGCGTAATTCTATCATATTTGTTGAATTTACGTCGCTCCTATTTCAGATGCGTATTGGGCTAAGCGGCATCTCAAAGCGCATGAAATGGCGAGTAAAATGCACTATTAAACTTCTAGGGTAAGGCAAACAGAGACCCGATTAGATCATTTTATATTACGGTTAATATAAGAATGCAGCGTAATTCTATCACATTTGTTCAACTTACGTCGCTCCTATTTCAGATAGCGTACTGGGCTAGGCGGCATCATAAAGCGCGTGGAAGGGCGAGTAAAATGCACTACTAAACTTCTATGATAGGGCAATCAGAGTCCCGATTAGATCATTTTATATTTTGGTTAATATAAGAATTCAGCGAAATTCTATCACATTTGTTCAATTTACGTCGCTGATACTTCAGATAGCGTGTTGGGCTAAACGGCATCTCAAAGCGCAAGAAATGGCGAGTAAAATGCACTATTAAACTTCTATGATAGGGCAATCAGAGACCCGATTAGATCATTTTATATTTTGGTTAATATAAGAATTCAGCGAAATTCTATCACAATTGTTCTATTTACGTCGCTCCTATTTCAGATAGCGTATTGGGCTAAGCGCCATCTCAAAGCGCATGAAATGGCGAGCAATGTGCACTATTAAACTTCTAGGGTAGGGCAAACAGAGACCCGATTAGATAATTTTATATTACGGTTAATATAATAATTCAGCGTAATTCTATCACATTTGTTCAACTTACGTCGCTCCTATTTCAGATAGCGTACTGGGCTAGGCGGCATCTTAAAGCGCGTGGAAGGGCGAGTAAAATGCACTTCTAAACTTCTATGATAGGGCAATCAGAGTCCCGTTTAGATCATTTTATATTTTGTTTAATATAAGATTTCAGGGAAATTCTATCACATTTGTTCAATTTACGTCGCTCCTATTTCAGATAGCGTATTGGGCTAAGCGGCATCTCAAAGCGCATGAAATGTCGAATAAAATGCACTATTATATTTCTGCGCTAGGGCGAACGGAGACCCGATTAGATCATTTTACGTTATGGTTAATAAAAGAATTCAGCGAAATTCTATCACATTTGTTCAACATACGTCGCTCCTATTTCAGATAGCGTATTGGGATAAGCGGCATCTCAAAGCGCATGAAATGGCGAGTAAAATGCACTATTAAACTTCTATGATAGGGCAATCAGTGACCCGATTAGATCATTTTATATTATGGTTAATTTAAGAATTCAGCGAAATTCTATCACATTTGTTCAATTTACGTCGCTCCTATTGCAGATAGCGTATTGGGCTAAGCGGCATCACAAAGCGCATGAAATGGCGAGTAAAATGCACTATTAAACTTATAGGGTGGGGCAAAAAGAGACCCGATTAGATCATATTATATTATGGTTAATTTACGAATTCAGCAAAATTCTATCACATTTGTTCAATTTACATCGCTCCTATTTCAGATATCGTATTGGGCTAAGCGGCATCTCAAAGCGCAAGAAATAGCGAGTAAAATGCACTATTAAACTTCTAGGGTAGGGCGAACAGAGACCCGATTAGATCATTTTACATTAAGGTTAATATAAGAATTCAGCGTAATTCTATCACATTTGTTCAACATACGTCACTCCTATTTCAGATAGCGTACTGGGCTAGGCGGCATCTTAAAGCGCGTGGAAGGGCGAGTAAAATGCACTTCTAAACTTCTATGATAGGGCAATCAGGGTCCCGTTTAGATCATTTTATATTTTGTTTAATATAAGATTTCAGGGAAATTCTATCACGTTTGTTCAATTTACGTCGCTCCTATTTCAGATAGCGTATTGGGCTAAGCGGCATCTCAAAGCGCATGAAATGGCGAGTAAAATGCACTGTTACACTTCTAGGGTAGGGCAAACAGAGACCCGACTAGATCATTTCGTATTATGGTTTATTTAAGAATTCAGAAAAATTCTATCACATTTGTTCAATTTGCGTCGCTCCTATTTCAGATAGCTTATTGGGCTAAGAGGCATCTCAAAGCGCATGAAATGACGAGTGAAATGCACTATTAAACTTCTAGGATACGGCAAACAGAGACCCGATGAGATCATTTTATATTACTGTTAATATAAGACTTCAGCATAATTCTATCACATTTGTTCAATTTACGTCGCTGATATTTCAGATAGCGTACTGGGCTAGGCGGCATCTTAAAGCGCGTGGAATGGCGAGTAAAATGCACTATTAAACTTCTATGATAGGGCTATCAGAGACCCGATTAGATCATTTTATATTTTGGTTAATATAAGAATTCTGCGAAATTGTATCACATTCGTTCAATTTACGTCGCTCCTATTTCAGATAGCGTATTGGGCTAAGCGCCATCTCAAAGCGCATGAAATGGCGAGTAAAATGCACTATTAACCTTCTAGGGTAGGGCAAACAGAGACCCGATTAGATCATTTTACGTTAAGGTTAATATAAGAATTCAGCGAAATTCTATCACATTTGTTCAATTTACGTCGCTCCTATTTCAGATAGCGTATTGGGCTAAGCGGCATCTCAAAGCGCAAGAAATGGCGAGTAAAATGCACTATTAAACTTCTGGGGTAGGGCAAACAGAGACCCGATTAGATAATTTTATATTACGGTTAATATAAGAATTCAGCGTAATTCTATCATATTTGTTGAATTTACGTCGCTCCTATTTCAGATGCGTATTGGGCTAAGCGGCATCTCAAAGCGCATGAAATAGCGAGTAAAATGCACTATTAAACTTCTAGGGTAAGGCAAACAGAGAGCCGATTAGATCATTTTATATTACGGTTAATATAAGAATGCAGCGTAATTCTATCACATTTGTTCAACTTACGTCGCTCCTATTTCAGATAGCGTACTGGGCTAGGCGGCATCATAAAGCGCGTGGAAGGGCGAGTAAAATGCACTACTAAACTTCTATGATAGGGCAATCAGAGTCCCGATTAGATCATTTTATATTTTGGTTAATATAAGAATTCAGCGAAATTCTATCAGATTTGTTCAATTTACGTCGCTGATACTTCAGATAGCGTGTTGGGCCAAACGGCATCTCAAAGCGCAAGAAATGGCGAGTAAAATGCACTATTAAACTTCTATGATAGGGCAATCAGAGACCCGATTAGATCATTTTATATTTTGGTTAATATAAGAATTCAGCGAAATTCTATCACAATTGTTCTATTTACGTCGCTCCTATTTCAGATAGCGTATTGGGCTAAGCGCCATCTCAAAGCGCATCAAATGGCGAGCAATGTGCACTATTAAACTTCTAGGGTAGGGCAAACAGAGACCCGATTAGATAATTTTATATTACGGTTAATATAATAATTCAGCGTAATTCTATCACATTTGTTCAACTTACGTCGCTCCTATTTCAGATAGCGTACTGGGCTAGGCGGCATCTTAAAGCGCGTGGAAGGGCGAGTAAAATGCACTACTAAACTTCTATCATAGGGCAATCAGAGTCCCAATTAGATCATTTTATATTTTGGTTAATATAAGAATTCAGCGAAATTATATCACATTTGTTCAATTTACGTCGCTCCTATTTCAGATAGCGTATTGGGCTAAGCGGCATCTCAAAGCGCATGAAATGACGAGTGAAATGCACTATTAAACTTCTAGGGTTGGGCGAACAAAGACCCGATTAGATCATTTTACGTTAAGGTTTATATAAGAATTCAGCGAAATTCTATCACATTTGTTCAATTTACGTCGCTCCTATTTCAGATAGCGTATTGGGCTAAGCGGCATCTCAAAGCGCATGAAATGACGAGTGAAAGGCACTATTAAACTTCTAGGGTAGGGCGAACAGAGAACCGATTATATCATTTTACATTAAGGTTAATATAAGAATTCAGCGAAACTCTATCATATTTGTTCAATTTACGTCGCTCCTATTTCAGATAGCGTATTGGGCTAAGCGGCATCTCAATGTGCATGAAATGCCGAGTAAAATGCACTATTAAACTTCTAGGATAAGGCAAACAGAGACCGGATTAGATCATTTTATATTACGGTTAATATAAGAATTCAGCGTAATTCAGTCACATTTGTTCAACTTACGTCGCTCCTAATTCAGATAGCGTACTGGGCTAGGCGGCATCTTAAAGCGCGTGGAATGGCGAGTAAAATGCACTATTAAACTTCTATGGTAGGGCTATCAGAGACCCGATTAGATCATTTTATATTTTGGTTAATATAAGAATCCAGCGAAATTCTATCACATTCGTTCAATTTACGTCGCTCCTATTTCAGATAGCGTATTGGGCTATGCGGCATCTCAAAGTGCATGAAATGACGAGTGAAATGCACTATTAAACTTCTAGGGTTGGGCGAACAAAGACCCGATTAGATCATTTTACATTAAGGTAAATATAAGAATTCAGCGAAATTCTATCACATTTGTTCAATTTACGTCGCTCCTATTTCAGATAGCGTATTGGGCTAAGCGGCATCTCAAAGCGCATGAAATGACGAGTGAAAGGCACTATTAAACTTCTAGGGTAGGGCGAACAGAGAACCGATTATTTCATTTTACATTAAGGTTAATATAAGAATTCAGCGAAACTCTATCATATTTGTTCAATTTACGTCGCTCCTATTTCAGATAGCGTATTGGGCTATGCGGCATCTCAAAGTGCATGAAATGACGAGTGAAATGCACTATTAAACTTCTTGGGTTGGGCGAACAAAGACCCGATTAGATCATTTTACATTAAGGTTAATATAAGAATTCAGCGTAATTCTATCACGCTTGTTCAATTTACGTCGCTCCTATTTCAGATAGCGTATTGGGCTAAGCGGCATCTCAAAGCGCATGAAATGGCGAGTAAAATGCACTGTTAAACTTCTAGGGTAGGGCAAACAGAGACCCGATAAGATCATTTCATATTATGGTTTATTTAAGAATTCAGAAAAATTCTATCACATTTGTTCAAGTTGCGTCGCTCCTATTTCAGATAGCTTATTGGGCTAAGAGGCATCTCAAAGCGCATGAAATGACGAGTGAAATGCACTATTAAACTTCTAGGATACGGCAAACAGAGACCCGATGAGATCATTTTATATTACTGTTAATATAAGACTTCAGCATAATACTATCACATTTGTTCAATTTACGTCGCTGATATTTCAGATAGCGTACTGGGCTAGGCGGCATCTTAAAGCGCGTGGAATGGCGAGTAAAATGCACTATTAAACTTCGATGATAGGGCTATCAGAGACCCGATTAGATCATTTTATATTTTGGTTAATATAAGAATTCTGCGAAATTGTATCACATTCGTTCAATTTACGTCGCTCCTATTTCAGATAGCGTATTGGGCTAAGCGCCATCTCAAAGCGCATGAAATGGCGAGTAAAATGCACTATTAACCTTCTAGGGTAGGGCAAACAGAGACCCGATTAGATCATTTTATATTATGGTTAATTTAAGATTTCAGCCAAATTCTATCACATTTGTTCAATACACGTCGCTCCTATTTCAGATAGCGTACTGGGCTAGGCGGAATCTTAAAGCGCGTGGATTGGCGAGTAAAATGCACTATTAAACTTCTATGATAGGGCAACCAGAGACCCGATTAGATCATTTTATATTTTGGTTAATATAAGAATTGAGCGAAATTGTATCACAATTGTTCTATTTACGTCGCTCCTATTTCAGATAGCGTATTGGGCTAAGCGGCATCTCAAAGCGCAAGAAATGGCGAGTAAAATGCACTATTAAACTTCTAGGGTAGGGCAAACAGAGACCCGATTAGATCATTTCACATTATGGTTTATTTAAGAATTCAGAAATATTCTATCACATTTGTTCAATTTACGTCGCTCCTATTTCAGATAGCGTATTGGGCTAAGAGGCATATCAAAGCGCATGAAATGACGAGTGAAATGCACTATTAAACTTTTAGGATAGGGCAATCAGAGACCCGATTAGATCATTTTATATTTTGGTTAATATAAGTATCCAGCGAAATTCTAACACAATTGTTCTATTTACGTCGCTCCTATTTCAGATAGCGTATTGGGCTAAGCGCCATCTCAAAGCGCATGAAATGGCGAGTAAAACGCACTATTAAACTTCTAGGATAAGGCAAACAGAGACCCGATTAGATCATTTTATATTACGGTTAATATAAGAATTCAGCGTAATTCTATCACATTTGTTCAACTTACGACGCTCCTATTTCAGATAGCGTACTGGGCTAGGCGGCATCTTAAAGCGCGTGGAATGGCGAGTAAAATGCACTATTAAACTTCTATGATAGGGCTCTCAGAGACCCGATTAGATAATTTTATATTTGGGTTAATATAAGAATTCAGCGAAATTCTATCACATTTGTTCAATTTACGTTGCTCCTCTTTCAGATAGCGTATTGGGCTAAGCTGCATCTCAAAGCGCTTGAAATGACGAGTGAAATGCACTATTAAACTTCTAGGGTTGGGCGAACAAAGACCCGATTATATCATTTTACATTAAGATTATTATAAGAATTCAGCGAAATTCTATCACATTTGTTCAATTTACGTCGCTCCTATTTCAGATAGCTTATTGGGCTAAGAGGCATCTGAAAGCGCATGAAATGACGAGTGAAATGCACTATTAAACTTCTAGGGTTGGGCGAACAAAGACCCGATTAGATCATTTTACATTAAGGTTAATATAAGAATTCAGGGTAATTCTATCACGTTTGTTCAATGTACGACGCTCCTATTTCAGATAGCGTATTGGGCTAAGCGGCATCTCAAAGCGCATGAAATGGCGAGTAAAATGCACTGTTAAACTTCTAGGGTAGGGCAAACAGAGACCCGATTAGATCATTTCATATTATGGTTTATTTAAGAATTCAGAAAAATTCTATCACATTTGTTCAATTTACGTCGCTCCTATTTCAGATAGCTTATTGGGCTAAGAGGCATCTGAAAGCGCATGAAATGAAGAGTGAAATGCACTATTAAACTTCTAGGATAAGGCAATCAGAGACCCGATTACATCATTTTATATTACGGTTAATATAAGAATTCAGCGTAATTCTATCACATTTGTTCAATTTACGTCGCTGATATTTCAGATAGCGTATTGGGCTAAGCGGCATCTCAAAGCGCAAGAAATGGCGAGTAAAATGCGCTATTAAACTTCTAGGTTAGGGCAAACAGAGACCCGATAAGATCATTTTATATTATTGTTAATTTAAGAATTCAGCGAAACTCTATCATATTTGTTCAATTTAAGTCACTCCAATTTCAGATAGCGTATTGGGCTAAGCGGCATCTCAATGCGCATGAAATGGCGAGTAAAATGCACTATTAAACTTCTAGGATAAGGCAAACAGAGACCCGATTAGATCATTTTATATTACGGTTAATATAAGAATTCAGCGTAATTCAATCACATTTGTTCAACTTACGTCGCTCCTAATTCAGATAGCGTACTGGGCTAGGCGGCAACTTAAAGCGCATGGAATGGCGAGTAAAATGCACTATTAAACTTCTATGGTAGGGCTATCAGAGACCCGATTAGATCATTTTATATTTTGGTTAATATAAGAATCCAGCGAAATTCTATCACATTCGTTCAATTTACGTCGCTCCTATTTCAGATAGCGTATTGGGCTAAGCGGCATCTCAAAGCGCATGAAATGACGAGTGAAATGCACTATTAAACTTCTAGGGTTGGGCGAACAAAGACCCGATTAGATCATTTTACATTAAGGTTAATATAAGAATTCAGCGAAATTCTATCACATTTGTTCAATTTACGTCGCTCCTATTTCAGATAGCGTATTGGGCTAAGCGGCATCTCAAAGCGCATGAAATGACGAGTGAAAGGCACTATTAAACTTCTAGGGTAGGGCGAACAGAGAACCGATTAGATCATTTTACATTAAGGTTAATATAAGAATTCAGGGAAATTCTATCACGTTTGTTCAATTTACGTCGCTCCTATTTCAGATAGCGTATTGGGCTAAACGGCATCTCAAAGCGCATGAAATGGCGAGTAAAATGCACTGTTAAACTTCTAGGGTAGGGCAAACAGAGACCCGACTAGATCATTTCGTATTATGGTTTATTTAAGAATTCAGAAAAATTCTATCACATTTGTTCAATTTACGTCGCTCCTATTTCAGATAGCGTACTGGGCTAGGCGGAATCTTAAAGCGCGTGGATTGGCGAGTAAAATGCACTATTAAACTTCTATGATAGGGCAATCAGAGACCCGATTAGATCATTTTATATTTTGGTTAATATAAGAATTCAGCGAAATTCTATCACAATTGTTCTATTTACGTCGCTCCTATTTCAGATAGCGTATTGGGCTAAGCGGCATCTCAAAGCGCATGAAATGGCGAGTGAAATGCACTATTAAACTTCTAGGGTAGGGCGAACAGAGACCCGATTAGATCATTTTACATTAAGGTTAATATAAGTATTCAGGGAAATTCTATCACATTTGTTCAATTTACGTCGCTCCTATTTCAGATAGCGTATTGGGCTAAGCGGCATCTCAAAGCGCATGAAATGACGAGTGAAAGGCACTATTAAACTTCTAGGGTAGGGCGAACAGAGAACCGATTATTTCATTTTACATTAAGGTTAATATAAGAATTCAGCGAAACTCTATCATATTTGTTCAATTTACGTCGCTCCTATTTCAGATAGCGTATTGGGCTATGCGGCATCTCAAAGTGCATGAAATGACGAGTGAAATGCACTATTAAACTTCTAGGGTTGGGCGAACAAAGACCCGATTAGATCATTTTACATTAAGGTTAATATAAGAATTCAGCGTAATTCTATCACGCTTGTTCAATTTACGTCGCTCCTATTTCAGATAGCGTATTGGGCTAAGCGGCATCTCAAAGCGCATGAAATGGCGAGTAAAATGCACTGTTAAACTTCTAGGGTAGGGCAAACAGAGACCCGATAAGATCATTTCATATTATGGTTTATTTAAGAATTCAGAAAAATTCTATCACATTTGTTCAAGTTGCGTCGCTCCTATTTCAGATAGCTTATTGGGCTAAGAGGCATCTCAAAGCGCATGAAATGACGAGTGAAATGCACTATTAAACTTCTAGGATACGGCAAACAGAGACCCGATGAGATCATTTTATATTACTGTTAATATAAGACTTCAGCATAATTCTATCACATTTGTTCAATTTACGTCGCTGATATTTCAGATAGCGTACTGGGCTAGGCGGCATCTTAAAGCGCGTGGAATGGCGAGTAAAATGCACTATTAAACTTCTATGATAGGGCTATCAGAGACCCGATTAGATCATTTTATATTTTGGTTAATATAAGAATTCTGCGAAATTGTATCACATTCGTTCAATTTACGTCGCTCCTATTTCAGATAGCGTATTGGGCTAAGCGCCATCTCAAAGCGCATGAAATGGCGAGTAAAATGCACTATTAACCTTCTAGGGTAGGGCAAACAGAGACCCGATTAGATCATTTTATATTATGGTTAATTTAAGATTTCAGCCAAATTCTATCACATTTGTTCAATACACGTCGCTCCTATTTCAGATAGCGTACTAGGCTAGGCGGAATCTTAAAGCGCGTGGATTGGCGAGTAAAATGCACTATTAAACTTCTATGATAGGGCAACCAGAGACCCGATTAGATCATTTTATATTTTGGTTAATATAAGAATTGAGCGAAATTGTATCACAATTGTTCTATTTACGTCGCTCCTATTTCAGATAGCGTATTGGGCTAAGCGGCATCTCAAAGCGCAAGAAATGGCGAGTAAAATGCACTATTAAACTTCTAGGGTAGGGCAAACAGAGACCCGATTAGATCATTTCACATTATGGTTTATTTAAGAATTCAGAAATATTCTATCACATTTGTTCAATTTACGTCGCTCCTATTTCAGATAGCGTATTGGGCTAAGAGGCATATCAAAGCGCATGAAATGACGAGTGAAATGCACTATTAAACTTTTAGGATAGGGCAATCAGAGACCCGATTAGATCATTTTATATTTTGGTTAATATAAGTATCCAGCGAAATTCTAACACAATTGTTCTATTTACGTCGCTCCTATTTCAGATAGCGTATTGGGCTAAGCGCCATCTCAAAGCGCATGAAATGGCGAGTAAAACTCACTATTAAACTTCTAGGATAAGGCAAACAGAGACCCGATTAGATCATTTTATATTACGGTTAATATAAGAATTCAGCGTAATTCTATCACATTTGTTCAACTTACGACGCTCCTATTTCAGATAGCGTACTGGGCTAGGCGGCATCTTAAAGCGCGTGGAATGGCGAGTAAAATGCACTATTAAACTTCTATGATAGGGCTCTCAGAGACCCGATTAGATCATTTTATATTTGGGTTAATATAAGAATTCAGCGAAATTCTATCACATTTGTTCAATTTACGTTGCTCCTCTTTCAGATAGCGTATTGGGCTAAGCTGCATCTCAAAGCGCTTGAAATGACGAGTGAAATGCACTATTAAACTTCTAGGGTTGGGCGAACAAAGACCCGATTATATCATTTTACATTAAGATTATTATAAGAATTCAGCGAAATTCTATCACATTTGTTCAATTTACGTCGCTCCTATTTCAGATAGCTTATTGGGCTAAGAGGCATCTGAAAGCGCATGAAATGACGAGTGAAATGCACTATTAAACTTCTAGGGTTGGGCGAACAAAGACCCGATTAGATCATTTTACATTAAGGTTAATATAAGAATTCAGGGTAATTCTATCACGTTTGTTCAATGTACGACGCTCCTATTTCAGATAGCGTATTGGGCTAAGCGGCATCTCAAAGCGCATGAAATGGCGAGTAAAATGCACTGTTAAACTTCTAGGGTAGGGCAAACAGAGACCCGATTAGATCATTTCATATTATGGTTTATTTAAGAATTCAGAAAAATTCTATCACATTTGTTCAATTTACGTCGCTCCTATTTCAGATAGCTTATTGGGCTAAGAGGCATCTGAAAGCGCATGAAATGAAGAGTGAAATGCACTATTAAACTTCTAGGATAAGGCAATCAGAGACCCGATTACATCATTTTATATTACGGTTAATATAAGAATTCAGCGTAATTCTATCACATTTGTTCAATTTACGTCGCTGATATTTCAGATAGCGTATTGGGCTAAGCGGCATCTCAAAGCGCAAGAAATGGCGAGTAAAATGCGCTATTAAACTTCTAGGGTAGGGCAAACAGAGACCCGATAAGATCATTTTATATTATTGTTAATTTAAGAATTCAGCGAAACTCTATCATATTTGTTCAATTTAAGTCACTCCAATTTCAGATAGCGTATTGGGCTAAGCGGCATCTCAATGCGCATGAAATGGCGAGTAAAATGCACTATTAAACTTCTAGGATAAGGCAAACAGAGACCCGATTAGATCATTTTATATTACGGTTAATATAAGAATTCAGCGTAATTCAATCACATTTGTTCAACTTACGTCGCTCCTAATTCAGATAGCGTACTGGGCTAGGCGGCAACTTAAAGCGCATGGAATGGCGAGTAAAATGCACTATTAAACTTCTATGGTAGGGCTATCAGAGACCCGATTAGATCATTTTATATTTTGGTTAATATAAGAATCCAGCGAAATTCTATCACATTCGTTCAATTTACGTCGCTCCTATTTCAGATAGCGTATTGGGCTAAGCGGCATCTCAAAGCGCATGAAATGACGAGTGAAATGCACTATTAAACTTCTAGGGTTGGGCGAACAAAGACCCGATTAGATCATTTTACATTAAGGTTAATATAAGAATTCAGCGAAATTCTATCACATTTGTTCAATTTACGTCGCTCCTATTTCAGATAGCGTATTGGGCTAAGCGGCATCTCAAAGCGCATGAAATGACGAGTGAAAGGCACTATTAAACTTCTAGGGTAGGGCGAACAGAGAACCGATTAGATCATTTTACATTAAGGTTAATATAAGAATTCAGGGAAATTCTATCACGTTTGTTCAATTTACGTCGCTCCTATTTCAGATAGCGTATTGGGCTAAACGGCATCTCAAAGCGCATGAAATGGCGAGTAAAATGCACTGTTAAACTTCTAGGGTAGGGCAAACAGAGACCCGACTAGATCATTTCGTATTATGGTTTATTTAAGAATTCAGAAAAATTCTATCACATTTGTTCAATTTACGTCGCTCCTATTTCAGATAGCGTACTGGGCTAGGCGGAATCTTAAAGCGCGTGGATTGGCGAGTAAAATGCACTATTAAACTTCTATGATAGGGCAATCAGAGACCCGATTAGATCATTTTATATTTTGGTTAATATAAGAATTCAGCGAAATTCTATCACAATTGTTCTATTTACGTCGCTCCTATTTCAGATAGCGTATTGGGCTAAGCGGCATCTCAAAGCGCATGAAATGGCGAGTGAAATGCACTATTAAACTTCTAGGGTAGGGCGAACAGAGACCCGATTAGATCATTTTACATTAAGGTTAATATAAGTGTTCAGGGAAATTCTATCACATTTGTTCAACTTACGTCGCTCATATTTCAGATAGCGTACTGGGCTAGGCGGCATCTTAAAGCGCGTGGAAGGGCAAGTAAAATGCACTACTAAACTTCTATGATAGGGCAATCAGAGAGCCGATTAGATCATTTTATATTTTGGTTAATATAAGAATTCAGCGAAATTCTATCACATTCGTTCAATTTACGTCGCTCCTATTTCAGATAGCGTATTGGGCTAAGCGCCATCTCAAAGCGCATGAAATGGCGAGTAAAATGCACTATTAAACTTCTAGGATAAGGCAATCAGAGACCCGATTAGATCATTTTACATTAAGGTTAATATAAGTATTCAGGGAAATTCTATCACATTTGTTCAATTTACGTCGCTCCTATTTCAGATAGCATATTGGGCTAAGCGGCATCTCAAAGCCCATGAAATGGCGAGTAAAATGCACTGTTAAACTTCTAGGGTAGGGCAAACAGAGACCCGATTAGATCATTTCATATTATGGTTTATTTAAGAATTCAGAAAAATTCTATCACATTTGTTCAATTTACGTCGCTCCTATTTCAGATAGCGTATTGGGCTAAGCGCCATCTCAAAGCGCATGAAATGGCGAGTAAAATGCACTATTAAACTTCTAGGATAAGGCAATCAGAGACCCGATTAGATCATTTTATATTTTGGTTAATATAAGAATTCAGCGAAATTCTATCACATTTGTTCAATTTACGTCGCTCCTATTTCAGATAGCGTATTGGGCTAAGCGCCATCTCAAAGCGCATGAAATGGCGAGTAAAATGCACTATTAAACTTCTAGGATAAGGCAAACAGAGACCCGATTAGATCATTTTATATTATGGTTAATTTAAGAATTCAGCAAAATTCTATCACACTTGTTCAATTTACTTCGCTCCTATTTCAGATAGCGTACTGGGCTAGGCGGCATCTTAAAGCGCGTGAAATGGCCAGTAAAATGCACTATTAAGCTTCTATGATAGGGCTATCAGAGACCCGATTAGATCATTTTATATTTTGGTTAATATAAGAATCCAGCGAAATTCTATCACATTCGTTCAATTTACGTCGCTCCTATTTCAGATAGCGTATTGGGCTAAGCGCCATCTCAAAGCGCATGAAATGGCGAGTAAAATGCACTATTAAACTTCTAGGGTAGGGCAAACAGAGACCCGATTAGATCATTTTATATTATGGTTAATTTAAGAATTCAGCCAAATTCTATCACATTTGTTCAATTTACGTCGCTCCTATTTCAGATAGCGTACTGGGCTAGGCGGAATCTTAAAGCGCGTGGATTGGCGAGAAAAATGCACTATTAATCTTCTATGATAGGGCAATCAGAGACCCGATTAGATCATTTTATATTTTGGTTCATATAAGAATTCAGCGAAATTCTATCACAATTGTTCTATTTACGCCGCTCCTATTTCAGATAGCGTATTGGGCTAAGCGGCATCTCAAAGCGCATGAAATGGCGAGTGAAATGCACTATTAAACTTCTAGGGTAGGGCGAACAGAGACCCGATTAGATCATTTTACATTAAGGTTAATATAAGTCTTCAGGGAAATTCTACCACATTTGTTCAATTTACGTCGCTCCTATTTCAGATAGCGTATTGGGCTAAGCCGCATCTCAAAGCGCATGAAATGACGAGTGAAATGCACTAGTAATCTTCTAGGGTAGGGCGAACAGAGACCCGATTAGATCATTTTATATTACGGTTAATATAAGAATTCAGCGTAATTCTATCACATTTGTTCAACATACGTCGCTCCTATTTCTGATAGCGTACTGGGCTAGGCGGCATCTTAAAGCGCGTCGAAGGGCGAGTAAAATGCACTTCTAAACTTCTATGATAGGGCAATCAGAGTCCCGTTTAGATCATTTTATATTTTGTTTAATATAAGATTTCAGGGACATTCTATCACATTTGTTCAGTTTACGTCGCTCCTATTTCAGATAGCGTATTGGGCTAAGCGGCATCTCAAAGCGCATGAAATGACGAGAGAAATGCACTATTAAACTTCTTGGGTAGGGCAAACAGAGACCCGATTACATCATCTTATATTATTGTTAATTTAAGAATTCAGCAAAATTCTATCACATTTGTTCAATTTACGTCGCTCCTATTTCAGATAGCGTACTGGGCTAGGCGGCATCTTAAAGCGCGTGAAATGGCGAGTAAAATGCACTATTAAACTTCTATGATAAGGCAATCAGAGACCCGATTAGATCATTTTATATTTTGGTTAATATAAGAATTCAGCGAAATTCTATCACATTTGTTCAATTTACGTCGCTCCTATTGCAGATATCGTATTGGGCTAAGCGGCATCTCAAAGCGCATGAAATGGCGAGTAAAATGCACTGCTAAACTTCTAGGGTAGGGCGAACAAAGACCCGATTAGATCATTTTACATTAAGATTATTATAAGAATTCAGCGAAATTCTATCACATATGTTCAATTTACGTCGCTCCTATTTCAGATAGCGTATTGGGCTAAGCGGCTTCTCAAAGCGCATGAAATGGCGAGTAAAATGCACTATTAAACTTCTAGGGTAGGGCAAACAGAGACCCGATCAGGTCATTTTATATTATGGTTAATTTAAGAATTCAGCCAAATTCTATCACATTTGTTCAATTTACGTCGCTCCTATTTCAGATAGCGTACTGGGCTAGGCGGAATCTTAAAGCGCGTGGATTGGCGAGTAAAATGCACTATTAAACTTCTATGATAGGGCAATCAGAGACCCGATTAGATCATTTTATATTTTGGGTAATATAAGAATTCAGCGAAATTCTATCACAATTGTTCTACTTACGTCGCTCCTATTTCAGATAGCGTATTGGGCTAAGCGGCATCTTAAAGCGCGTCGAAGGGCGAGTAAAATGCACTTCTAAACTTCTATGATAGGGCAATCAGAGTCCCGTTTAGATCATTTTATATTTTGTTTAATATAAGATTTCAGGGACATTCTATCACATTTGTTCAGTTTACGTCGCTCCTATTTCAGATAGCGTATTGGGCTAAGCGGCATCTCAAAGCGCATGAAATGACGAGTGAAATGCACTATTAAACTTCTAGGGTTGGGCGAACAAAGACCCGATTAGATCATTTTACATTAAGATTATTATAAGAATTCAGCGAAATTCTATCACATTTGTTCAATGTACGACGCTCCTATTTCAGATAGCGTATTGGGCTAAGCGGCATCTCAAAGCGCATGAAATGGCGAGTAAAATGCACTGTTACACTTCTAGGGTAGGGCAAACAGAGACCCGACTAGATCATTTCGTATTATGGTTTATTTAAGAATTCAGAAAAATTCTATCACATTTGTTCAATTTGCGTCGCTCCTATTTCAGATAGCTAATTGGGCTAAGAGGCATCTCAAAGCGCATGAAATGACGAGTGAAATGCACTATTAAACTTCTAGGATACGGCAAACAGAGACCCGATGAGATCATTTTATATTTTGGTTAATATAAGAATTCAGCGAAATTCTATCACAATTGTTCTATTTACGTCGCTCCTATTTCAGATAGCGTATTGGGCTAAGCGGCATCTCAAAGCGCATGAAATGGCGAGTGAAATGCACTATTAAACTTCTAGGGTAGGGCGAACAGAGACCCGATTAGATCATTTTACATTAAGGTTAATATAAGTATTCAGGGAAATTCTATCACATTTGTTCAATTTACGTCGCTCCTATTTCAGATAGCGTATTGGGCTAAGCGGCATCTCAAAGCGCATGAAATGACGAGTGAAAGGCACTATTAAACTTCTAGGGTAGGGCGAACAGAGAACCGATTATTTCATTTTACATTAAGGTTAATATAAGAATTCAGCGAAACTCTATCATATTTGTTCAATTTACGTCGCTCCTATTTCAGATAGCGTATTGGGCTAAGCCGCATCTCAAAGCGCATGAAATGACGAGTGAAATGCACTATTAAACTTCTAGGGTTGGGCGAACAAAGACCCGATTAGATCATTTTATATTACGGTTAATATAAGAATTCAGCGTAATTCTATCACATTTGTTCAACATACGTCGCTCCTATTTCTGATAGCGTACTGGGCTAGGCGGCATCTTAAAGCGCGTCGAAGGGCGAGTAAAATGCACTTCTAAACTTCTATGATAGGGCAATCAGAGTCCCGTTTAGATCATTTTATATTTTGTTTAATATAAGATTTCAGGGACATTCTATCACATTTGTTCAGTTTACGTCGCTCCTATTTCAGATAGCGTATTGGGCTAAGCGGCATCTCAAAGCGCATGAAATGACGAGAGAAAGGCACTATTAAACTTCTTGGGTAGGGCAAACAGAGACCCGATTACATCATCTTATATTATTGTTAATTTAAGAATTCAGCAAAATTCTATCACATTTGTTCAATTTACGTCGCTCCTATTTCAGATAGCGTACTGGGCTAGGCGGCATCTTAAGCGCGTGAAATGGCGAGTAAAATGCACTATTAAACTTCTATGATAAGGCAATCAGAGACCCGATTAGATCATTTTATATTTTGGTTAATATAAGAATTCAGCGAAATTCTATCACATTTGTTCAATTTACGTCGCTCCTATTGCAGATATCGTATTGGGCTAAGCGGCATCTCAAAGCGCATGAAATGGCGAGTAAAATGCACTGTTAAACTTCTAGGGTAGGGCGAACAAAGACCCGATTAGATCATTTTACATTAAGATTATTATAAGAATTCAGCGAAATTCTATCACATATGTTCAATTTACGTCGCTCCTATTTCAGATAGCGTATTGGGCTAAGCGGCTTCTCAAAGCGCATGAAATGGCGAGTAAAATGCACTATTAAACTTCTAGGGTAGGGCAAACAGAGACCCGATCAGGTCATTTTATATTATGGTTAATTTAAGAATTCAGCCAAATTCTATCACATTTGTTCAATTTACGTCGCTCCTATTTCAGATAGCGTACTGGGCTAGGCGGAATCTTAAAGCGCGTGGATTGGCGAGTAAAATGCACTATTAAACTTCTATGATAGGGCAATCAGAGACCCGATTAGATCATTTTATATTTTGGGTAATATAAGAATTCAGCGAAATTCTATCACAATTGTTCTATTTACGTCGCTCCTATTTCAGATAGCGTATTGGGCTAAGCGGCATCTTAAAGCGCGTCGAAGGGCGAGTAAAATGCACTTCTAAACTTCTATGATAGGGCAATCAGAGTCCCGTTTAGATCATTTTATATTTTGTTTAATATAAGATTTCAGGGACATTCTATCACATTTGTTCAGTTTACGTCGCTCCTATTTCAGATAGCGTATTGGGCTAAGCGGCATCTCAAAGCGCATGAAATGACGAGTGAAATGCACTATTAAACTTCTAGGGTTGGGCGAACAAAGACCCGATTAGATCATTTTACATTAAGATTATTATAAGAATTCAGCGAAATTCTATCACATTTGTTCAATGTACGACGCTCCTATTTCAGATAGGGTATTGGGCTAAGCGGCATCTCAAAGCGCATGAAATGGCGAGTAAAATGCACTGTTACACTTCTAGGGTAGGGCAAACAGAGACCCGACTAGATCATTTCGTATTATGGTTTATTTAAGAATTCAGAAAAATTCTATCACATTTGTTCAATTTGCGTCGCTCCTATTTCAGATAGCTAATTGGGCTAAGAGGCATCTCAAAGCGCATGAAATGACGAGTGAAATGCACTATTAAACTTCTAGGATACGGCAAACAGAGACCCGATGAGATCATTTTATATTACTGTTAATATAAGACTTCAGCATAATTCTATCACATTTGTTCAATTTACGTCGCTGATATTTCAGATAGCGTACTGGGCTAGGCGGCATCTTAAAGCGCGTGGAATGGCGAGTAAAATGCACTATTAACCTTCTAGGGTAGGGCAAACAGAGACCCGATTAGATCATTTTATATTATGGTTAATTTAAGATTTCAGCCAAATTCTATCACATTTGTTCAATACACGTCGCTCCTATTTCAGATAGCGTACTGGGCTAGGCGGAATCTTAAAGCGCGTGGATTGGCGAGTAAAATGCACTATTAAACTTCTATGATAGGGCTATCAGAGACCCGATTAGATCATTTCATATTTTGGTTAATATAAGTATTCAGCGAAATTCTATCACAATTGTTCTATTTACGTCGCTCCTATCTCAGATAGCGTATTGGGCTAAGCGCCATCTCAAAGCGCATGAAATGGCGAGTAAAACGCACTATTAAACTTCTAGGATAAGGCAAACAGAGACCCGATTAGATCATTTTATATTACGGTTAATATAAGAATTCAGCGTAATTCTATCACATTTGTTCAACTTACGACGCTCCTATTTCAGATAGCGTACTGGGCTAGGCGGCATCTTAAAGCGCGTGGAAGGGCGAGTAAAATGCACTACTAAACTTCTATGATAGGGCAATCAGAGTCCCGTTTAGATCATTTTATATTTTGTTTAATATAAGATTTCAGGGAAATTCTATCACATTTGTTCAATTTACGTCGCTCCTATTTCAGATAGCGTATTGGGCTAAGCGGCATCTCAAAGCGTAAGAAATAGCGAGTAAAATGCACTATTAAACTTCTAGGGTAGGGCGAACAGAGACCCGATTAGATCATTTTACATTAAGGTTAATATAAGAATTCAGCGTAATTCTATCACATTTGTTCAACTTACGTCGCTCCTATTTCAGATAGCGTACTGGGCTAGGCGGCATCATAAAGCGCGTGGAAGGGCGAGTAAAATGCACTACTAAACTTCTATGATAGGGCAATCAGAGTCCCGATTAGATCATTTTATATTTTGGTTAATTTAAGAATTCAGCGAAATTCTATCACATTTGTTCAATTTACGTCGCTCCTATTGCAGATAGCGTATTGGGCTAAGCGGCATCACAAAGCGCATGAAATGGCGAGTAAAATGCACTATTAAACTTATAGGGTGGGGCAAAAAGAGACCCGATTAGATCATATTATATTATGGTTAATTTACGAATTCAGCAAAATTCTATCACATTTGTTCAATTTACATCGTTCCTATTTCAGATATCGTATTGGGCTAAGCGGCATCTCAAAGCGCAAGAAATAGCGAGTAAAATGCACTATTAAACTTCTAGGGTAGGGCGAGCAGAGACCCGATTAGATCATTTTACATTAAGGTTAATATAAGAATTCAGCGTAATTCTATCACATTTGTTCAACATACGTCACTCCTATTTCAGATAGCGTACTGGGCTAGGCGGCATCTTAAAGCGCGTGGAAGGGCGAGTAAAATGCACTTCTAAACTTCTATGATAGGGCAATCAGGGTCCCGTTTAGATCATTTTATATTTTGTTTAATATAAGATTTCAGGGAAATTCTATCACGTTTGTTCAATTTACGTCGCTCCTATTTCAGATAGCGTATTGGGCTAAGCGGCATCTCAAAGCGCATGAAATGGCGAGTAAAATGCACTGTTACACTTCTAGGGTAGGGCAAACAGAGACCCGACTAGATCATTTCGTATTATGGTTTATTTAAGAATTCAGAAAAATTCTATCACATTTGTTCAATTTGCGTCGCTCCTATTTCAGATAGCTTATTGGGCTAAGAGGCATCTCAAAGCGCATGAAATGACGAGTGAAATGCACTATTAAACTTCTAGGATACGGCAAACAGAGACCCGATGAGATCATTTTATATTACTGTTAATATAAGACTTCAGCATAATTCTATCACATTTGTTCAATTTACGTCGCTGATATTTCAGATAGCGTACTGGGCTAGGCGGCATCTTAAAGCGCGTGGAATGGCGAGTAAAATGCACTATTAAACTTCTATGATAGGGCTATCAGAGACCCGATTAGATCATTTTATATTTTGGTTAATATAAGAATTCTGCGAAATTGTATCACATTCGTTCAATTTACGTCGCTCCTATTTCAGATAGCGTATTGGGCTAAGCGCCATCTCAAAGCGCATGAAATGGCGAGTAAAATGCACTATTAACCTTCTAGGGTAGGGCAAACAGAGACCCGATTAGATCATTTTACGTTAAGGTTAATATAAGAATTCAGCGAAATTCTATCACATTTGTTCAATTTACGTCGCTCCTATTTCAGATAGCGTATTGGGCTAAGCGGCATCTCAAAGCGCAAGAAATGGCGAGTAAAATGCACTATTAAACTTCTGGGGTAGGGCAAACAGAGACCCGATTAGATAATTTTATATTACGGTTAATATAAGAATTCAGCGTAATTCTATCATATTTGTTGAATTTACGTCGCTCCTATTTCAGATGCGTATTGGGCTAAGCGGCATCTCAAAGCGCATGAAATGGCGAGTAAAATGCACTATTAAACTTCTAGGGTAAGGCAAACAGAGACCCGATTAGATCATTTTATATTACGGTTAATATAAGAATGCAGCGTAATTCTATCACATTTGTTCAACTTACGTCGCTCCTATTTCAGATAGCGTACTGGGCTAGGCGGCATCATAAAGCGCGTGGAAGGGCGAGTAAAATGCACTACTAAACTTCTATGATAGGGCAATCAGAGTCCCGATTAGATCATTTTATATTTTGGTTAATATAAGAATTCAGCGAAATTCTATCACATTTGTTCAATTTACGTCGCTGATACTTCAGATAGCGTGTTGGGCTAAACGGCATCTCAAAGCGCAAGAAATGGCGAGTAAAATGCACTATTAAACTTCTATGATAGGGCAATCAGAGACCCGATTAGATCATTTTATATTTTGGTTAATATAAGAATTCAGCGAAATTCTATCACAATTGTTCTATTTACGTCGCTCCTATTTCAGATAGCGTATTGGGCTAAGCGCCATCTCAAAGCGCATGAAATGGCGAGCAATGTGCACTATTAAACTTCTAGGGTAGGGCAAACAGAGACCCGATTAGATAATTTTATATTACGGTTAATATAATAATTCAGCGTAATTCTATCACATTTGTTCAACTTACGTCGCTCCTATTTCAGATAGCGTACTGGGCTAGGCGGCATCTTAAAGCGCGTGGAAGGGCGAGTAAAATGCACTTCTAAACTTCTATGATAGGGCAATCAGAGTCCCGTTTAGATCATTTTATATTTTGTTTAATATAAGATTTCAGGGAAATTCTATCACATTTGTTCAATTTACGTCGCTCCTATTTCAGATAGCGTATTGGGCTAAGCGGCATCTCAAAGCGCATGAAATGTCGAATAAAATGCACTATTATATTTCTGCGCTAGGGCGAACGGAGACCCGATTAGATCATTTTACGTTATGGTTAATAAAAGAATTCAGCGAAATTCTATCACATTTGTTCAATTTACATCGTTCCTATTTCAGATATCGTATTGGGCTAAGCGGCATCTCAAAGCGCAAGAAATAGCGAGTAAAATGCACTATTAAACTTCTAGGGTAGGGCGAGCAGAGACCCGATTAGATCATTTTACATTAAGGTTAATATAAGAATTCAGCGTAATTCTATCACATTTGTTCAACATACGTCACTCCTATTTCAGATAGCGTACTGGGCTAGGCGGCATCTTAAAGCGCGTGGAAGGGCGAGTAAAATGCACTTCTAAACTTCTATGATAGGGCAATCAGGGTCCCGTTTAGATCATTTTATATTTTGTTTAATATAAGATTTCAGGGAAATTCTATCACGTTTGTTCAATTTACGTCGCTCCTATTTCAGATAGCGTATTGGGCTAAGCGGCATCTCAAAGCGCATGAAATGGCGAGTAAAATGCACTGTTACACTTCTAGGGTAGGGCAAACAGAGACCCGACTAGATCATTTCGTATTATGGTTTATTTAAGAATTCAGAAAAATTCTATCACATTTGTTCAATTTGCGTCGCTCCTATTTCAGATAGCTTATTGGGCTAAGAGGCATCTCAAAGCGCATGAAATGACGAGTGAAATGCACTATTAAACTTCTAGGATACGGCAAACAGAGACCCGATGAGATCATTTTATATTACTGTTAATATAAGACTTCAGCATAATTCTATCACATTTGTTCAATTTACGTCGCTGATATTTCAGATAGCGTACTGGGCTAGGCGGCATCTTAAAGCGCGTGGAATGGCGAGTAAAATGCACTATTAAACTTCTATGATAGGGCTATCAGAGACCCGATTAGATCATTTTATATTTTGGTTAATATAAGAATTCTGCGAAATTGTATCACATTCGTTCAATTTACGTCGCTCCTATTTCAGATAGCGTATTGGGTTAAGCGCCATCTCAAAGCGCATGAAATGGCGAGTAAAATGCACTATTAACCTTCTAGGGTAGGGCAAACAGAGACCCGATTAGATCATTTTACGTTAAGGTTAATATAAGAATTCAGCGAAATTCTATCACATTTGTTCAATTTACGTCGCTCCTATTTCAGATAGCGTATTGGGCTAAGCGGCATCTCAAAGCGCAAGAAATGGCGAGTAAAATGCACTATTAAACTTCTGGGGTAGGGCAAACAGAGACCCGATTAGATAATTTTATATTACGGTTAATATAAGAATTCAGCGTAATTCTATCATATTTGTTGAATTTACGTCGCTCCTATTTCAGATGCGTATTGGGCTAAGCGGCATCTCAAAGCGCATGAAATGGCGAGTAAAATGCACTATTAAACTTCTAGGGTAAGGCAAACAGAGACCCGATTAGATCATTTTATATTACGGTTAATATAAGAATGCAGCGTAATTCTATCACATTTGTTCAACTTACGTCGCTCCTATTTCAGATAGCGTACTGGGCTAGGCGGCATCATAAAGCGCGTGGAAGGGCGAGTAAAATGCACTACTAAACTTCTATGATAGGGCAATCAGAGTCCCGATTAGATCATTTTATATTTTGGTTAATATAAGAATTCAGCGAAATTCTATCACATTTGTTCAATTTACGTCGCTGATACTTCAGATAGCGTGTTGGGCCAAACGGCATCTCAAAGCGCAAGAAATGGCGAGTAAAATGCACTATTAAACTTCTATGATAGGGCAATCAGAGACCCGATTAGATCATTTTATATTTTGGTTAATATAAGAATTCAGCGAAATTCTATCACAATTGTTCTATTTACGTCGCTCCTATTTCAGATAGCGTATTGGGCTAAGCGCCATCTCAAAGCGCATCAAATGGCGAGCAATGTGCACTATTAAACTTCTAGGGTAGGGCAAACAGAGACCCGATTAGATAATTTTATATTACGGTTAATATAATAATTCAGCGTAATTCTATCACATTTGTTCAACTTACGTCGCTCCTATTTCAGATAGCGTACTGGGCTAGGCGGCATCTTAAAGCGCGTGGAAGGGCGAGTAAAATGCACTACTAAACTTCTATGATAGGGCAATCAGAGTCCCAATTAGATCATTTTATATTTTGGTTAATATAAGAATTGAGCGAAATTGTATCACAATTGTTCTATTTACGTCGCTCCTATTTCAGATAGCGTATTGGGCTAAGCGGCATCTCAAAGCGCAAGAAATGGCGAGTAAAATGCACTATTAAACTTCTAGGGTAGGGCAAACAGAGACCCGATTAGATCATTTCACATTATGGTTTATTTAAGAATTCAGAAATATTCTATCACATTTGTTCAATTTACGTCGCTCCTATTTCAGATAGCGTATTGGGCTAAGAGGCATATCAAAGCGCATGAAATGACGAGTGAAATGCACTATTAAACTTTTAGGATAGGGCAATCAGAGACCCGATTAGATCATTTTATATTTTGGTTAATATAAGTATTCAGCGAAATTCTAACACAATTGTTCTATTTACGTCGCTCCTATTTCAGATAGCGTATTGGGCTAAGCGCCATCTCAAAGCGCATGAAATGGCGAGTAAAACGCACTATTAAACTTCTAGGATAAGGCAAACAGAGACCCGATTAGATCATTTTATATTACGGTTAATATAAGAATTCAGCGTAATTCTATCACATTTGTTCAACTTACGACGCTCCTATTTCAGATAGCGTACTGGGCTAGGCGGCATCTTAAAGCGCGTGGAATGGCGAGTAAAATGCACTATTAAACTTCTATGATAGGGCTCTCAGAGACCCGATTAGATCATTTTATATTTGGGTTAATATAAGAATTCAGCGAAATTCTATCACATTTGTTCAATTTACGTTGCTCCTCTTTCAGATAGCGTATTGGGCTAAGCTGCATCTCAAAGCGCTTGAAATGGCGAGTGAAATGCACTATTAAACTTCTAGGGTTGGGCGAACAAAGACCCGATTATATCATTTTACATTAAGATTATTATAAGAATTCAGCGAAATTCTATCACATTTGTTCAATTTACGTCGCTCCTATTTCAGATAGCTTATTGGGCTAAGAGGCATCTGAAAGCGCATGAAATGACGAGTGAAATGCACTATTAAACTTCTAGGGTTGGGCGAACAAAGACCCGATTAGATCATTTTACATTAAGGTTAATATAAGAATTCAGGGTAATTCTATCACGTTTGTTCAATGTACGACGCTCCTATTTCAGATAGCGTATTGGGCTAAGCGGCATCTCAAAGCGCATGAAATGGCGAGTAAAATGCACTGTTAAACTTCTAGGGTAGGGCAAACAGAGACCCGATTAGATCATTTCATATTATGGTTTATTTAAGAATTCAGAAAAATTCTATCACATTTGTTCAAGTTGCGTCGCTCCTATTTCAGATAGCTTATTGGGCTAAGAGGCATCTCAAAGCGCATGAAATGACGAGTGAAAGGCACTATTAAACTTCTAGGGTAGGGCGAACAGAGAACCGATTAGATCATTTTACATTAAGGTTAATATAAGAATTCAGGGAAATTCTATCACGTTTGTTCAGTTTACGTCGCTCCTATTTCAGATAGCGTATTGGGCTAAGCGGCATCTCAAAGCGCATGAAATGGCGAGTAAAATGCACTGTTACACTTCTAGGGTAGGGCAAACAGAGACCCGACTAGATCATTTCGTATTATTGTTTATTTAAGAATTCAGAAAAATTCTATCACATTTGTTCAATTTCCGTCGCTCCTATTTCAGATAGCTAATTGGGCTAAGAGGCATCTCAAAGCGCATGAAATGACGAGTGAAATGCACTATTAAACTTCTAGGATACGGCAAACAGAGACCCGATGAGATCATTTTATATTACTGTTAATATAAGACTTCAGCATAATTCTATCACATTTGTTCAATTTACGTCGCTGATATTTCAGATAGCGTACTGGGCTAGGCGGCATCTTAAAGCGCGTGGAATGGCGAGTAAAATGCACTATTAAACTTCTATGATAGGGCTACCAGAGACCCGATTAGATCATTTTATATTTTGGTTAATATAAGAATTCTGCGAAATTGTATCACATTCGTTCAATTTACGTCGCTCCTATTTCAGATAACGTATTGGGCTAAGAGCCATCTCAAAGCGCATGAAATGGCGAGTAAAATGCACTATTAACCTTCTAGGGTAGGGCAAACAGAGACCCGATTAGATCATTTTATATTATGGTTAATTTAAGATTTCAGCCAAATTCTATCACATTTGTTCAATACACGTCGCTCCCATTTCAGATAGCGTACTGGGCTAGGCGGAATCTTAAAGCGCGTGGATTGGCGAGTAAAATGCACTATTAAACTTCTATGATAGGGCTATCAGAGACCCGATTAGATCATTTCATATTTTGGTTAATATAAGTGTTCAGCGAAATTCTATCACAATTGTTCTATTTACGTCGCTCCTATCTCAGATAGCGTATTGGGCTAAGCGCCATCTCAAAGCGCATGAAATGGCGAGTAAAACGCACTATTAAACTTCTAGGATAAGGCAAACAGAGACCCGATTAGATCATTTTATATTACGGTTAATATAAGAATTCAGCGAAATTCTATCACATTTGTTCAATTTACGTCGCTGATACTTCAGATAGCGTGTTGGGCTAAACGGCATCTCAAAGCGCAAGAAATGGCGAGTAAAATGCACTATTAAACTTCTATGATAGGGCAATCAGAGACCCGATTAGATCATTTTATATTTTGGTTAATATAAGAATTCAGCGAAATTCTATCACAATTGTTCTATTTACGTCGCTCCTATTTCAGATAGCGTATTGGGCTAAGCGCCATCTCAAAGCGCATGAAATGGCGAGCAATGTGCACTATTAAACTTCTAGGGTAGGGCAAACAGAGACCCGATGAGATCATTTTATATTACTGTTAATATAAGACTTCAGCATAATTCTATCACATTTGTTCAATTTACGTCGCTGATATTTCAGATAGCGTACTGGGCTAGGCGGCATCTTAAAGCGCGTGGAATGGCGAGTAAAATGCACTACTAAACTTCTATGATAGGACTATCAGAGACCCGATTAGATCATTTTATATTTTGGTTAATATAAGAATTCTGCGAAATTGTATCACATTCGTTCAATTTACGTCGCTCCTATTTCAGATAGCGTATTGGGCTAAGCGGCATCTCAAAGCGCATGAAATGTCGAATAAAATGCACTATTATATTTCTGCGCTAGGGCGAACGGAGACCCGATTAGATCATTTTACGTTATGGTTAATAAAAGAATTCAGCGAAATTCTATCACATTTGTTCAACATACGTCGCTCCTATTTCAGATAGCGTATTGGGCTAAGCGGCATCTCAAAGCGCATGAAATGGCGAGTAAAATGCACTATTAAACTTCTATGACAGGGCAATCAGTGACCCGATTAGATCATTTTATATTATGGTTAATTTAAGAATTCAGCGAAATTCTATCACATTTGTTCAATTTACGTCGCTCCTATTGCAGATAGCGTATTGGGCTAAGCGGCATCTCAAAGCGCATGAAATGGCGAGTAAAATGCACTATTAAACTTATAGGGTGGGGCAAAAAGAGACCCGATTAGATCATATTATATTATGGTTAATTTACGAATTCAGCAAAATTCTATCACATTTGTTCAATTTACATCGCTCCTATTTCAGATATCGTATTGGGCTAAGCGGCATCTCAAAGCGCAAGAAATAGCGAGTAAAATGCACTATTAAACTTCTAGGGTAGGGCGAGCAGAGACCCGATTAGATCATTTTACATTAAGGTTAATATAAGAATTCAGCGTAATTCTATCACATTTGTTCAACATACGTCGCTCCTATTTCAGATAGCGTACTGGGCTAGGCGGCATCTTAAAGCGCGTGGAAGGGCGAGTAAAATGCACTTCTAAACTTCTATGATAGGGCAATCAGGGTCCCGTTTAGATCATTTTATATTTTGTTTAATATAAGATTTCAGGGAAATTCTATCACGTTTGTTCAATTTACGTCGCTCCTATTTCAGATAGCGTATTGGGCTAAGCGGCATCTCAAAGCGCATGAAATGGCGAGTAAAATGCACTGTTACACTTCTAGGGTAGGGCAAACAGAGACCCGACTAGATCATTTCGTATTATGGTTTATTTAAGAATTCAGAAAAATTCTATCACATTTGTTCAATTTGCGTCGCTCCTATTTCAGATAGCTTATTGGGCTAAGAGGCATCTCAAAGCGCATGAAATGACGAGTGAAATGCACTATTAAACTTCTAGGATACGGCAAACAGAGACCCGATGAGATCATTTTATATTACTGTTAATATAAGACTTCAGCATAATTCTATCACATTTGTTCAATTTACGTCGCTGATATTTCAGATAGCGTACTGGGCTAGGCGGCATCTTAAAGCGCGTGGAATGGCGAGTAAAATGCACTATTAAACTTCTATGATAGGGCTATCAGAGACCCGATTAGATCATTTTATATTTTGGTTAATATAAGAATTCTGCGAAATTGTATCACATTCGTTCAATTTACGTCGCTCCTATTTCAGATAGCGTATTGGGCTAAGCGCCATCTCAAAGCGCATGAAATGGCGAGTAAAATGCACTATTAACCTTCTAGGGTAGGGCAAACAGAGACCCGATTAGATCATTTTACGTTAAGGTTAATATAAGAATTCAGCGAAATTCTATCACATTTGTTCAATTTACGTCGCTCCTATTTCAGATAGCGTATTGGGCTAAGCGGCATCTCAAAGCGCAAGAAATGGCGAGTAAAATGCACTATTAAACTTCTGGGGTAGGGCAAACAGAGACCCGATTAGATAATTTTATATTACGGTTAATATAAGAATTCAGCGTAATTCTATCATATTTGTTGAATTTACGTCGCTCCTATTTCAGATGCGTATTGGGCTAAGCGGCATCTCAAAGCGCATGAAATGGCGAGTAAAATGCACTATTAAACTTCTAGGGTAAGGCAAACAGAGACCCGATTAGATCATTTTATATTACGGTTAATATAAGAATGCAGCGTAATTCTATCACATTTGTTCCACTTACGTCGCTCCTATTTCAGATAGCGTACTGGGCTATGCGGCATCATAAAGCGCGTGGAAGGGCGAGTAAAATGCACTACTAAACTTCTATGATAGGGCAATCAGAGTCCCGATTAGATCATTTTATATTTTGGTTAATATAAGAATTCAGCGAAATTCTATCACATTTGTTCAATTTACGTCGCTGATACTTCAGATAGCGTGTTGGGCCAAACGGCATCTCAAAGCGCAAGAAATGGCGAGTAAAATGTACTATTAAACTTCTATGATAGGGCAATCAGAGACCCGATTAGATCATTTTATATTTTGGTTAATATAAGAATTCAGCGAAATTCTATCACATTTGTTCAATTTACGTCGCTGATACTTCAGATAGCGTGTTGGGCCAAACGGCATCTCAAAGCGCAAGAAATGGCGAGTAAAATGCACTATTAAACTTCTATGATAGGGCAATCAGAGACCCGATTAGATCATTTTATATTTTGGTTAATATAAGAATTCAGCGAAATTCTATCACATTTGTTCAATTTACGTCGCTGATACTTCAGATAGCGTGTTGGGCCAAACGGCATCTCAAAGCGCAAGAAATGGCGAGTAAAATGCACTATTAAACTTCTATGATAGGGCAATCAGAGACCCGATTAGATCATTTTATATTTTGGTTAATATAAGAATTCAGCGAAATTCTATCACATTTGTTCAACTTACGTCGCTCCTATTTCAGATAGCGTACTGGGCTAGGCGGCATCTTAAAGCGCGTGGAAGGGCGAGTAAAATGCACTACTAAACTTCTATGATAGGGCAATCAGAGTCCCAATTAGATCATTTTATATTTTGGTTAATATAAGAATTCAGCGAAATTATATCACATTTGTTCAATTTACGTCGCTCCTATTTCAGATAGCGTATTGGGCTAAGCGGCATCTCAAAGCGCATGAAATGACGAGTGAAATGCACTATTAAACTTCTAGGGTTGGGCGAACAAAGACCCGATTAGATCATTTTACGTTAAGGTTTATATAAGAATTCAGCGAAATTCTATCACATTTGTTCAATTTACGTCGCTCCTATTTCAGATAGCGTATTGGGCTAAGCGGCATCTCAAAGCGCATGAAATGACGAGTGAAAGGCACTATTAAACTTCTAGGGTAGGGCGAACAGAGAACCGATTATATCATTTTACATTAAGGTTAATATAAGAATTCAGCGAAACTCTATCATATTTGTTCAATTTACGTCGCTCCTATTTCAGATAGCGTATTGGGCTAAGCGGCATCTCAATGCGCATGAAATGGCGAGTAAAATGCACTATTAAACTTCTAGGATAAGGCAAACAGAGACAGGATTAGATCATTTTATATTACGGTTAATATAAGAATTCAGCGTAATTCAGTCACATTTGTTCAACTTACGTCGCTCCTAATTCAGATAGCGTACTGGGCTAGGCGGCATCTTAAAGCGCGTGGAATGGCGAGTAAAATGCACTATTAAACTTCTATGGTAGGGCTATCAGAGACCCCATTAGATCATTTTATATTTTGGTTAATATAAGAATCCAGCGAAATTCTATCACATTCGTTCAATTTACGTCGCTCCTATTTCAGATAGCGTATTGGGCTATGCGGCATCTCAAAGTGCATGAAATGACGAGTGAAATGCACTATTAAACTTCTAGGGTTGGGCGAACAAAGACCCGATTAGATCATTTTACATTAAGGTAAATATAAGAATTCAGCGAAATTCTATCACATTTGTTCAATTTACGTCGCTCCTATTTCAGATAGCGTATTGGGCTAAGCGCCATCTCAAAGCGCATGAAATGGCGAGTAAAACGCACTATTAAACTTCTAGGATAAGGCAAACAGAGACCCGATTAGATCATTTTATATTACGGTTAATATAAGAATTCAGCGTAATTCTATCACATTTGTTCAACTTACGACGCTCCTATTTCAGATAGCGTCCTGGGCTAGGCGGCATCTTAAAGCGCGTGGAATGGCGAGTAAAATGCACTATTAAACTTCTATGATAGGGCTCTCAGAGACCCGATTAGATCATTTTATATTTGGGTTAATATAAGAATTCAGCGAAATTCTATCACATTTGTTCAATTTACGTTGCTCCTCTTTCAGATAGCGTATTGGGCTAAGCTGCATCTCAAAGCGCTTGAAATGACGAGTGAAATGCACTATTAAACTTCTAGGGTTGGGCGAACAAAGACCCGATTATATCATTTTACATTAAGATTATTATAAGAAGTCAGCGAAATTCTATCACATTTGTTCAATTTACGTCGCTCCTATTTCAGATAGCTTATTGGGCTAAGAGGCATCTGAAAGCGCTTGAAATGACGAGTGAAATGCACTATTAAACTTCTAGGGTTGGGCGAACAAAGACCCGATTAGATCATTTTACATTAAGGTTAATATAAGAATTCAGGGTAATTCTATCACGTTTGTTCAATGTACGACGCTCCTATTTCAGATAGCGTATTGGGCTAAGCGGCATCTCAACGCGCATGAAATGACGAGTGAAAGGCACTATTAAACTTCTAGGGTAGGGCGAACAGAGAACCGATTAAATCATTTTACATTAAGGTTAATATAAGAATTCAGGGAAATTCTATCACGTTTGTTCAATTTACGTCGCTCCTATTTCAGATAGCGTATTGGGCTAAGCGGCATCTCAAAGCGCATGAAATGGCGAGTAAAATGCACTGTTAAACTTCTAGGGTAGGGCAAACAGAGACCCGACTAGATCATTTCGTATTATGGTTTATTTAAGAATTCAGAAAAATTGTATCACATTTGTTCAATTTGCGTCGCTCCTATTTCAGATAGCTTATTGGGCTAAGAGGCATCTCAAAGCGCATGAAATGACGAGTGAAATGCACTATTAAACATCTATGATAGGGCATCAGAGACCCGATTAGATCATTTTATATTTTGGTTAATATGAGAATTCAGCGAAATTCTATCACAATTGTTCTATTTACGTCGCTCCTATTTCAGATAGCGTATTGGGCTAAGCGGCATCTCAAAGCCCATGAAATGGCGAGTAAAATGCACTGTTAAACTTCTAGGGTAGGGCAAACAGAGACCCGATTAGATCATTTCATATTATGGTTTATTCAAGAATTCAGAAAAATTCTATCACATTTGTTCAATTTACGTCGCTCCTATTTCAGATAGCGTACTGGGCTGGGCGGAATCTTAAAGCGCGTGGATTGGCGAGTAAAATGCACTATTAAACTTCTATGACAGGGCAATCAGAGACCCGATTAGATCATTTTATATTTTGGTTAATATAAGAATTCAGCGAAATTCTATCACATTCGTTCAATTTACGGCGCTCCTATTTCAGATAGCGTATTGGGCTAAGCGCCATCTCAAAGCGCATGAAATGGCGAGTAAAATGCACTATTAAACTTCTAGGATAAGGCAATCAGAGACCCGCTTAGATCATTTTACATTAAGGTTAATATAAGTATTCAGGGAAATTCTATCACATTTGTTCAATTTACGTCGATCCTATTTCAGATAGCGTATTGGGCTAAGCGGCATCTCAAAGCCCATGAAATGGCGAGTAAAATGCACTGTTAAACTTCTAGGGTAGGGCAAACAGAGACCCGATTAGATCATTTCATATTATGGTTTATTTAAGAATTCAGAAAAATTCTATCACATTTGTTCAATTTACGTCGCTCCTATTTCAGATAGCGTACTGGGCTAGGCGGAATCTTAAAGCGCGTGGATTGGCGAGTAAAATGCACTATTAAACTTCTATGATAGGGCAATCAGAGACCCGATTAGATCATTTTATATTTTGGTTAATATAAGAATTCAGCGAAATTCTATCACAATTGTTCTATTTACGTCGCTCCTATTTCAGATAGCGTATTGGGCTAAGCGGCATCTCAAAGCGCATGAAATGGCGAGTGAAATGCACTATTAAACTTCTAGGGTAGGGCGAACAGAGACCCGATTAGATCATTTTACATTAAGGTTAATATAAGTATTCAGGGAAATTCTATCACATTTGTTCAACTTACGTCGCTCCTATTTCAGATAGCGTACTGGGCTAGGCGGCATCTTAAAGCGCGTGGAAGGGCAAGTAAAATGCACTACTAAACTTCTATGATAGGGCAATCAGAGAGCCGATTAGATCATTTTATATTTTGGTTAATATAAGAATTCAGCGAAATTCTATCACATTCGTTCAATTTACGTCGCTCCTATTTCAGATAGCGTATTGGGCTAAGCGCCATCTCAAAGCGCATGAAATGGCGAGTAAAATGCACTATTAAACTTCTAGGATAAGGCAATCAGAGACCCGATTAGATCATTTTATATTTTGGTTAATATAAGAATTCAGCGAAATTCTATCACATTTGTTCAATTTACGTCGCTCCTATTTCAGATAGCGTATTGGGCTAAGCGCCATCTCAAAGCGCATGAAATGGCGAGTAAAATGCACTATTAAACTTCTAGGATAAGGCAAACAGAGACCCGATTAGATCATTTTATATTACGGTTAATATAAGAATTCAGCGTAATTCTATCACATTTGTTCAACTTACGTCGCTCCTATTTCAGATAGCGTACTGGGCTAGGCGGCATCTTAGATCGCGTGGAATGGCGAGTAAAATGCACTATTAAACTTCTATGATAGGGCTATCAGAGACCCGATTAGATCATTTTATATTTTGGTTAATATAAGAATCCAGCGAAATTCTATCACATTCGTTCAATTTACGTCGCTCCTATTTCAGATAGCGTATTGGGCTAAGCGCCATCTCAAAGCGCATGAAATGGCGAGTAAAATGCACTATTAAACTTCTAGGGTAGGGCAAACAGAGACCCGATTAGATCATTTTATATTATGGTTAATTTAAGAATTCAGCCAAATTCTATCACATTTGTTCAATTTACGTCGCTCCTATTTCAGATAGCGTACTGGGCTAGGCGGCATCTTAAAGCGCGTGAAATGGAGAGTAAAATGCACTATTAAACTTCTATGATAAGGCAATCAGAGACCCGATTAGATCATTTTATATTTTGGTTAATATAAGAATTCAGCGAAATTCTATCACATTTGTTCAATTTACGTCGCTCCTATTGCAGATATCGTATTGGGCTAAGCGGCATCTCAAAGCGCATGAAATGGCGAGTAAAATGCACTGCTAAACTTCTAGGGTAGGGCGAACAAAGACCCGATTAGATCATTTTACATTAAGATTATTATAAGAATTCAGCGAAATTCTATCACATATGTTCAATTTACGTCGCTCCTATTTCAGATAGCGTATTGGGCTAAGCGGCTTCTCAAAGCGCATGAAATGGCGAGTAAAATGCACTATTAAACTTCTAGGGTTGGGCGAACAAAGACCCGATTAGATCATTTTACATTAAGATTATTATAAGAATTCAGCGAAATTCTATCACATTTGTTCAATATACGTCGCTCCTATTTCAGATAGCGTATTGGGCTAAGCGGCATCTCAAAGCGCATGAAATGACGAGTGAAAGGCACTATTAAACTTCTAGGGTAGGGCGAACTGAGAACCGATTAGACCATTTTACATTAAGGTTAATATAAGAATTCTGGGTAATTCTATCACGTTTGTTCAATGTACGACGCTCCTATTTCAGATAGCGTATTGGGCTAAGCGGCATCTCAGATCGCATGAAATGGCGAGTAAAATGCACTGTTAAACTTCTAGGGTAGGGCAAACAGAGACCCGATTAGATCATTTCATATTATGCTTTATTTAAGAATTCAGCGAAATTCTATCACATTTGTTCAATTTACGTCGCTCCTATTTCTGATAGCGTATTGGGCTAAGCGGCATCTCAAAGCGCATGAAATGGCGAGTAAAATGCAATACTAAACTTGTAGGATAAGGCAAACAGAGTCCCGATTAGATCATTTTATATTACGGTTAATATAAGAAATCAGCGTAATTCTATCACATTTGTTCAACTTACGTCGCTCCTAATTTAGATAGCGTACTGGGCTAGGCGGCATCTTAAAGCGCGTGGAATGGCGAGTAAAATGCACTGCTAAACTTCTATGATAGGGCAATCAGAGACCCGATTAGATCATTTTATATTTTGTTTAATATAAGATTTCAGGGAAATTCTATCGCATTCGTTCAATTTACGTCGCTCCTATTTCAGATAGCGTATTGGGCTAAGCGGCAGCTCAAAGCGCATGAAATGGCGAGTAAAATGCAATATTAAGCTTCTAGGGTAGGGCAAACAGACACCCGATTAGATCATTTTATATTATGGTTAATTTAAGAATTCAGCAAAATTCTATCACATTTGTTCAATTTACGTCGCTTCTATTTCAGATAGCGTATTGGGCAAAGCGGCATCTCAAAGCGTATGAAATGGCGAATAAAATGCACTATTAAAGTTCTAGGCTAGGGCGAACAGAGATCCGATTAGATCATTTTACATTATGGTTAATAAAAGAGTTCAGCGAAATTCTATCACATTTGTTCAACTTATATCGCTCCTATTTCAGATAGCGTATTGGGCTAAGCGGCATCTCGAAGCGCATGAAATGGCGAGTAAAATGCACTGTTAAACTTCGAGGGTAGGGCAAACAGAGACCCGATTAGATCAGTTGTTATTATGGTTAATTTAAGAATTCAGCGAAATTCTATCACATTTGTTCAACTTATATCGCTCCTATTTCAGATAGCGTATTCGGCTAAGCGGCATCTCAAAGCGCATGAAATGGCGAATGAAATGCACTCTTAAACTTCTAGGCTAGGGCGAACAGAGACCCGATTAGATCATTTTATATTACGGATAATATAAGAAATCAGCGTAATTCTATCACATTTGTTCAACTTACGTAGCTCCTATTTCAGATACCGTACTGGGCTAGGCGGCATCATAAAGCGCGTGGAATGGCGAGTAAAATGCACTACTAAACTTCTATGATAGGGCAATCAGAGACCCGATTAGATCATTTTATATTTTGTTTAATATAAGATTTCAGGGAAATTCAATCGCATTTGTTCAATTTACGTCGCTCCTATTTCAGATAGCGTATTCGGCTATGCGGCATCTCAAAGCGCATGAAATGGCGAATAAAATGCACTCTTAAACTTCTAGGCTAGGGCGAACAGAGACCCGATCAGATCATTTTACATTATGGTTAATAAAAGAATTCAGCGAAATTCTATCACATTTGTTCAACTTACGTCGCTCCTATTTCAGATAGCGTATTGGGCTAAGCGGCATCTCAAAGCGCATGAAATGGCGAGTAAAATGCACTATTAGATTTCTATGGTAGGGCGTACAGAGACCCGATTAGATCATTTTATATTATGGTTAATTTAAGAATTCAGCAAAATTCTATCACATTTGTTCCATTTACGTCGCTCCTATTTCAGATACCGTACTGGGCTCGGCGGCATCTTAAAGCGCGTGGAATGGCGAGTGAAATGCACTATTAGACTTCTATGGTAGGGCGAACAGAGACCCGACTAGATCATTTTACATTAAGGTTAATATAAGAATTCAGGGAAATTCTATCACTTTTGTTCAACTTACGTCGCTCCTATTTCAGATAGCGTATTGGGCAAAGCGGCATCTCAAAGCGCATGAATTGACGAGTAAAATGCACTATTAAACTTCTAGGGTAGGGCAAGCAGAGACTCGATTAGATCATTTTGTATTATGGTTAATTTAAGAATTCAACAAAATTCTATCACATTCGTTCAATTTAGGTTGCTCCTATTTCAGATAGCGTATTGGGCTAAGCGGCATCTCAAAGCGCATGAAATGGCGAGTGAAATGCACTATATGACTTCTATGGTAGGGCGAACAGAGACCCGATTAGGTCATTTTACATTGAGGTTAATATAAGAATTCACAGAAATTCTATCACATTTGTTCAATTTACGTCGCTCCTATTTCAGATAGCGTATTGGGCTATGCGGCATCTCAAAGCGCATGAAATGGCGAGTAAAATGCACTGTTAAACTTCTAGGGTAGGGCAAACAGAGACCCGATTAGATCATTTGTTATTATGGTTAATTTAAGAATTCAGCGAAATTCTACCACATTTGTTCAATTTATGTCGTTCCTATTTCAGATAGCGTATTGGGCGAAGCGGCATCTCGAAGCGCATGAAATGGCGACTAAAATGCACTATTAAACTTCTAGGGTAGGGCAAGCAGAGACCCGATTAGATCATTTTATATTATGGTTAATTTAAGAATTCAACAAAATTCTATCACATTCGTTCAATTTAGGTTGCTCCTATTTCAGATAGCGTATTGGGCTAAGCGGCATCTCAAAGCGCATGAAATGGCGAGTGAAATGCACTATATGACTTCTAGGGTAAGGCAAACAGAGGCCCGATTACATCATTTTATATTACGGTTAATATAAGAATGCAGCGTAATTCTATCACATTTGTTCAACTTACGTCGCTCATATTTCAGATAGCGTACTGGGCTAGGCGGCATCTTAAAGCGCGTGGAATGACGAGTAAAATGCACTACTAATCTTCTATGATAGGGCAATCAGAGACCCGATTAGATCATTTTATATTTTGTTTAATACAAGATTTCAGGGAAATTCTATCACATTTGTTCAATTTACGTCGCTCATATTTCAGATAGCGTACTGGGCTAGGCCGCATCTTAATGCGCGTGGAATGGTGAGTAAAATGCACTACTAATCTTCTATGATAGGGCAATCAGAGACCCGATTAGATCATTTTATATTTTGTTTAATATAAGATTCCAGGGAAATTCTATCAGATTTGTTCAATTTACGTCGCTCCCATTTCAGATAGCGTATTGGGCGAAGCGGCATCTCAAAGCGCATGAAATGGCGACTAAAATGCACTATTAAACTTCTAGGGTAGGGCAAGCAGAGACCCGATTAGATCATTTTATATTATGGTTAATTTAAGATTTCAGCAAAATTCTATCACATTTGTTCAATTTACGTCGCTCCTATTTCAGATAGCGTACTGGGTTCGGCCGCATCTTAAAGCGCGTGGAATGGCGAGTGAAATGCACTATTAGACTTCTATGGTAGGGCGAACAGAGACCCGACTAGATCATTTTACATTAAGGTTAATATAAGAATTCAGGGAAATTCTATCACATTTGTTCAACTTACGTCGCTCCTATTTCAGATAGCGTATTGGGCAAAGCGGCATCTCAAAGCGCATGAATTGACGAGTAAAATGCACTATTAAACTTCTAGGGTAGGGCAAGCAGAGACTCGATTAGATCATTTTATATTATGGTTAATTTAAGAATTCAACAAAATTCTATCACATTCGTTCAATTTAGGTCGCTCCTATTTCAGATAGCGTATTGGTCTAAGCGGCATCTCAAAGCGCATGAAATGGCGAGTGAAATGCACTATATGACTTCTATGGTAGGGCGAACAGAGACCCGATTAGATCATTTTACATTGAGGTTAATATAAGAATTCACAGAAATTCTATCACATTTTTACAATTTACGTCGCTCCTATTTCAGATAGCGTATTGGGCTATGTGGCATCTCAAAGCGCATGAAATGGCGAGTAAAATGCACTGTTAAACTTCTAGGGTAGGGCAAACAGAGACCCGATTAGATCATTTGTTATTATGGTTAATTTAAGAATTCAGCGAAATTCTATCACATTTGTTCAATTTATGTCGCTCCTATTTCAGATAGCGTATTGGGCTAAGCGGCATCTCGAAGCGCATGAAATGGCGAGTATAATGCACTATTAAACTTCTAGGGTAAGGCAAACAGAGGCCCGATTACATCATTTTATATTACGGTTAATATAAGAATGCAGCGTAATTCTATCACATTTGTTCAACTTACGTCGCTCATATTTCAGATAGCGTACTGGGCTAGGCGGCATCTTAAAGCGCGTGGAATGGCGAGTAAAATGCACTACTAATCTTCTATGATAGGGCAATCAGAGACCCGATTAGATCATTTTATATTTTGTTTAATATAAGATTTCAGGGAAATTCTATCGCATTTGTTCAATTTACGTCGCTCCTATTTCAGATAGCGCATTCGGCTAAGCGGCATCTCAAAGCGCATGAAATGGCGAATAAAATGCACTCTTAAACTTCTAGGCTAGGGCGAACAGAGACCCGATCAGATCATTTTACATTATGGTTAATAAAAGAATTCACCGAAATTCTATCACATTTGTTCAACTTACGTCGCTCCTATTTCAGATAGCGTATTGGGCTAAGCGGCATCTCAAAGCGCATGAAATGGCGAGTAAAATGCACTGTTAAACTTCTAGGGTAGGGCAAACAGAGACCCGATTAGATCATTTGTTATTATGGTTAATTTAAGAATTCAGCGAAATTCTATCACATTTGTTCAATTTATGTCGCTCCTATTTCAGATAGCGTATTCGGCTAAGCGGCATCTCAAAGCGCATGAAATGGCGAGTAAAATGCACTATTAAACTTCTAGGGTAGGGCAAACAGAGATCCGATTAGATCATTTTATATTATGGTTAATTTAAGAATTCTGCAAAATTCTGTCACATTTGTTCAATTTACGTCGCTCCTATTTCGGATAGCGTACTGGGCGAGGCGGCATCCTAAAGCGCGTGGAGTGGCGAGTAAAATGCACTATTAATCTTCTATGATAGGGCAATCAGAGACCCGATTAGATCATTTTATATTTTGGTTAATATAAGAATTCAGCAAAATTCTATCACATTTGTTCAATTTACGTCGCTCCTATTTCAGATACCGTACTGGGCTCGGCGGCATCTTAAAGCGCGTGGAATGGCGAGTGAAATGCACTGTTAGACTTCTATGGTAGGGCGAACAGAGACCCGATTAGATCATTTTATATTTTGTTTAATATAAGATTTCAGGGAAATTCTATCGCATTTGTTCAATTTACGTCGCTCCTATTTCAGATAGCGTATTGGGCTAAGCGGCATCTCAAAGCGCATGAAATGGAGAATAAAATGCACTATTAAACTTCTAGGCTAGGGAGAACAGAGACCCGATTAGATCATTTTACATTATGGTTCATAAAAGAATTCAGCGCAATTCTATCACATTTTTTCAACTTACGTCGCTCCTATTTCAGATAGCGTATTGGGCTAAGCGGCAGCTCAAAGCGCATGAAATGGCGAGTAAAATGCAATATTAAGCTTCTAGGGTACGGCAAACAGTCACCCGATTAGATCATTTTATATTATAGTTAATTTAAGAATTCAGCGAAATTCTATCACATTTGTTCAATTTACGTCGCTCCTATTTCAGATACCGTACTGGGCTCGGCGGCATCTTAAAGCGCGTGGAATGGCGAGTGAAATGCACTATTAAACTTCTAGGGTAGGGCAAGCAGAGACCCGATTACATCATCTAATATTATGATTAATTTAAGAATTCAGCGTAATTCTATCACATTTGTTCAACTTACGTCGCTCCTATTTCAGGTAGCGTATTGGGCTAGGCGGCATCTCAAAGCGCATGAAATGACGAGTGAAATGCACTATTAAACTTCTAGGGTAGGGCAATCAGTGACCCGATTAGATCATTTTATATTATAGTTAATTTAAGAATTCAGCGAAATTCTATCACATTTGTTCAATTTACGTCGCTCCTATTTCTGATAGCGTATTGGGCTAAGCGGCATCTCAAAGCGCATGAAATGGCGAGTAAAATGCAATACTAAACTTGTAGGATAAGGCAAACAGAGTCCCGATTAGATCATTTTATATTACGGTTAATATAAGAATTCAGCGTAATTCTATCACATTTGTTCAACTTACGTCGCTCCTAATTTAGATAGCGCACTGGGCTAGGCGGCATCTTAAAGCGCGTGGAATGGCGAGTAAAATGCACTACTAAACTTCTATGATAGGGCAATCAGAGACCCGATTAGATCATTTTATATTTTCTTTAATATAAGATTTCAGGGAAATTCTATCACATTTGTTTAATTTACGTCGCTCCTATTTCAGATAGCGTATTGGGCAAAGCGGCATCTCAAAGCGTATGAAATGGCGAATAAAATGCACTATTAAAGTTCTAGGGTAGGGCAAACAGAGACCTGATTAGATCATTTTACATTATGGTTAATTTAAGAATTCAGCAAAATTCTATCACATTTGTTCACTTTACGTCGCTCCTATTTCAGATAGCGTATTGGGATAAGCGGCATCTCAAAGCGCATGAAATGGCGAGTAAAATGCACAATTAAACTAATAGGGTAGGGCAAACAGAGACCCGATTAGATCATTTTATATTGTGGTTAATTTAAGCATTCAGCAAAATTCTATCACATTTGTGCAATTTACGTCGCTCCTATTTCTGATAGCGTATTGGGCTAAGCGGCATCTCAAAGCGCATGAAATGGCGAGTAAAATGCACTATCAAACTTCTAGGATAAGGCAAACAGAGACCTGATTAGATCATTTTATGTTACGGTTAATATAAGAATTCGGCGTAATTCTATCACATTTGTTCAATTTACGTCGCTGCTATTCCAGATAGCTTATTGTGCTTAGCGGCATCTCAAAGCGCATGAAATGGCGAGTAAAATGCACTATTAAACTTCTAGGGTAGGGCCAACAGAGACACGATTAGATCATTTCATATTTTGGTTAATATAAGAATTCAGTGAAATTCTATCACATTAGTTTAATTTACGTCGCTCCTATTTCAGATAGCGTATTGGGCAAAACGGCATCTCAAAGCGTATGAAATGGCGAATAAAATGCACCATTAAAGTTCTAGGGTAGGGCAAACAGAGACCCGATTAGATCATTTTATATTATGGTTAATTTAAGAATTGAGCGAAATTCTATCTCATTTGTTCAACTTACGTCGCTCCTAATTTAGATAGCGTACTGGGCTAGGCGGCATCTTAAAGCGCGTGGAATGGCGAGTAAAATGCACTGCTAAACTTCTATGATAGGGCAATCAGAGACCCGATTAGATCATTTTATATTTTGGTTAATATAAGAATTCAACGAAATTCTATCACATTTGTAAAATTTACGTCGCTCCTATTACAGATAGCTTATTGGGCTTAGCGGCATCCCAAAGCGCATGAAATGACGAGTGAAATGCACTATTAAACTTCTAGGGTAGGGCAAACAGAGACCCGATTAGATCATTTTATATTATGGTTAATTTAAGATTTCAGGCAAATTCTATCACATTTGTTTAATTTACGTCGCTCCTATTTCAGATAGCGTATTGGGCGAAGCGGCATCTCAAAGCGCATGAAATGGCGACTAAAATGCACTATTAAACTTCTAGGGTAGGGCAAGCAGAGACCCGATTAGATCATTTTATATTATGGTTAATTTAAGAATTCGGCGTAATTCTATCACATTTGTTCAACTTACGTCGCTCCTAATTTAGATAGCGTACTGTGCTAAGCGGCATCTCAAAGCGCATGAAATGGCGAGTAAAATGCACTATTAAACTTCTAGGGTAGGGCCAACAGAGACACGATTAGATCATTTCATATTTTGGTTAATATAAGTATTCAGTGAAATTCTATCACATTTGTTTAATTTACGTCGCTCCTATTTCAGATAGCGTATTGGGCAAAGCGGCATCTCAAAGCGTATGAAATGGCGAATAAAATGCACTATTAAAGTTCTAGGGTAGGGCAAACAGAGACCTGATTAGATCATTTTATATTATGGTTAATTTAAAATTGAGCGAAATTCTATCACATTTGTTCAATTTACGTCGCTCCTATTTCAGATAGCGCATTGGGCTAAGCGGCATCTCAAAGCGCATGAAATGGCGAGTAAAATGCACTATTAAACTTCTAGGGTAGGGCAAACAGAGACCCGATTAGATCATTTTATATTATGGTTAGTTTAAGAATTCAGCAAAATTCTATCACATTTATTCAATGTACGTCGCTCCTATTTCGGATAGCATACTGGGCTAGACGGCCCCCTAAAGCGCGTGGAGTGGCGAGTAAAATGCACTATTAATCTTCTATGATAGGGCAATCAGAGACCCGATTAGATCATTTTATATTTTGGTTAATATAAGAATTCAGCGAAATTCTATCACAATTGTTCTATTTACGTCGCTCGTATTTCAGATAGCTTATTGTGCTTAGCGGCATCTCAAAGCGCATGAAATGACGAGTGAAATGCACTATTAAACTTCCAGGGTAGGGCAAACAGAGACCCGATTAGATCATTTTACATGAAGGTTAATATAAGAATTCAGCGAAATTCTATCACATTTGTTCAATTTACGTCGCTGATATTTCAGATAGCATATTGGGCTAAGCGGCATCTCAAAGCGCAAGAAATGGCGAGTAAAATGCACTATTAAACTTCTAGGGTAGGGCAAACAGAGACCCGATAAGATCATTTTATATTATGGTTAATTTAAGAATTCAGCGAAACTCTATCATATTTTTTCAATATACGTCGCTCCTATTTCAGATAGCGTATTGGGCTAAGCGGCATCTCAATGCGCATGAAATGGCGAGTAAAATGCACTATTAAACTTCTAGGATAATGCAAACAGAGACCCGATTAGATCATTTTATATTACGGTTAATATAATAATTCAGCGTAATTCTATCACATTTGTTCAACTTACGTCGCTCCTATTTCAGATAGCGTATTGGGCTAAGCGGCATCTCAATGCGCATGAAATGGCGAGTAAAATGCACTATTAAACTTCTAGGATAATGCAAACAGAGACCCGATTAGATCATTTTATATTACGGTTAATATAATAATTCAGCGTAATTCTATCACATTTGCTCAATTTACGTCGCTCCTATTTCAGATAGCGTATTGGGCTAAGCGGTATCTCAGAGCGCATGAAATGGCGAGTAAAATGCACTATTAAACTTCTATGATAGGGCAATCAGAGAACCGATTAGATCATTTTATATTTTGGTTAATATAAGAATTCAACGAAATTCTATCACATTCGTTCAATTTACGTCGCTCCTATTACAGATAGCTTATTGGGCTTAGCGGCATCTCAAAGCGCATGGAATGACGAGTGAAATGCACTATTAACCTTCTAGGGTAGGGCAAACAGTGACGCGATTAGATCATTTTATATTATGGTTAATTTAAGAATTCAGCAAAATTCTATCACATTTGCTCAATTTACGTCGCTCCTATTTCAGATAGCTTATTGGGCTTAGCGGCATCTCAAACCGCATGAAATGACGAGTATAGTGCACTATTAAACTTCTAGGATAAGGCAAACAGAGACCCGATTAGATCATTTTACATTAAGGTTAATATAAGAATTCAACGAAATTCTATCACATTTGTTCAATTTACGTCGCTTCTATTACAGGTAGCTTATTGGGCTTAGCGGCATCTCAAAGCGCATGAAATGACGAGTGAAATGCACTATTAAACTTCTAGGGTAGGGCATACAGAGACCCGATTAGGTCATTTTATATTATGGTTAATTTAAGAATTCAGCAAAATTCTCTCACATTTGTTCAATTTACGTCGTTCCTATTTCAGATAGCGTCCTAGGCTAAGCGGCATCTAAAAGCGCATGAAATGGCGAATAAAATGCACTATTAAACTTCTAGGCTAGGGCGAACAGAGACCCGATTAGATCATTTTATATTACGGTTAATATAAGAATGCAGCGTGATTCTATCACATTTGTTCAAGTTACGTCGCTCCTATTTCAGATAGCGTACTGGGCTAGGCGGCATCTTAAAGCGCGTGGAATGGCGAGTGAAATGCACTATTAAACTTCTATGATAGGGCAATCAGAGACCCGATTAGATCATTTTATATTTTGGTTAATATAAGAATTCAACGAAATTCTATCACATTTGTAAAATTTACGTCGCTCCTATTACAGATAGCTTATTGGGCTTAGCGGCATCCCAAAGCGCATGAAATGACGAGTGAAATGCACTATTAAACTTCTAGGGTAGGGCAAACAGAGACCCGATTAGATCATTTTATATTATGGTTAATTTAAGAATTCAGCAAAATTCTATCACATTTGCTCAATTTACGTCGCTCCTATTTCAGATAGCGTACTGGGCTACGCGGCATCTTAAAGCGCGTGGAGTGGCGAGTAAAATGCACTATTAAAATTCTATGATAGGGCAATCAGAGACCCGATTAGATCATTTTATATTATGGTTAATTTAAGAATTCAGTGAAATTCTATCACATTTGTTCAATTTACGTCGCTTCAATTTCAGATAGCGTATTGGCCTAAGCGGCATCTCAAAGCGCATGAAATGGCGAATAAAATGCACTATTAAACTTCTAGGCTAGGGCGAACAGAGACCCGAGCAGATCATTTTACATTATGGTTAATAAAAGAATTCAGCGTAACTCTATCACATTTGTTCAACTTACGTCGCTCCTATTTCAGATAGCGTATTGGGCTAAGCGGCATCTCAAAGCGCATGAAATGGCGAGTGAAATGCACTATTAGACTTCTATGGTAGGGCGAACAGAGACCCGATTGGATCATTTTACATTAAGGTTAATATAAGAATTCACGGGAATTCTATCACATTTGTTCAAGTTACGTCGTTCCTATTTCAGATAGCGTCCTAGGCTAAGCGGCATCTAAAAGCGCATGAAATGGCGAATAAAATGCACTATTAAACTTCTAGGCTAGGGCGAACAGAGACCCGATTAGATCGTTTTATATTATGGTTAATATAAGATTTCAGGGAGATTCTATCACATCTGTTCAATTTACGTCGCTCCTATTTCAGGTAGCGTATTCGGCTAAGCGGCATCTCAAAGCGCATAAAATGGCGAATAAAATGCACTATTAAACTACTAGGCTAGGGCGAACAGAGACTCGATTAGATCATTTTACATTATGGTTAATATAAGAATTCTGCGAAATTCTATCACATTTGTTCAATTTACGTCGCTCCTATTTGAGATAGCTTATTGGGCTTAGCGGCATCTCAATCCGCATGAAATGACGAGTATAATGCACTATTAAACTTCTAGGATAAGGCAAACACAGACCCGATTAGATCATTTTACATTAAGGTTAAAATAAGAATTCAACGAAATTCTATCACATTTGTTCAATTTACGTCGCTTCTATTACAGATAGCTTATTGGGCTTAGCGGCATCTCAAAGCGCATGAAATGACGAGTGAAATGCCCTATTAAACTTCTAGGGTAGGGCAAACAGAGACCCGATTAGGTCATTTTATATTATGGTTAATTTAAGAATTCAGCAAAATTCTCTCACATTTGTTCAATTTACGTCGTTCCTATTTCAGATAGCGTCCTGGGCTAAGCGGCATCTAAAAGCACATGAAATGGCGAGTATAATGCACTATTATACTTCTAGGATAAGGCAAACAGAGACCCGATTAGATCATTTTATATTACGGTTAATATAAGAATGCAGCGTGATTCTATCACATTTGTTCATGTTACGTCGCTCCTATTTCAGATAGCGTACTGGGCTAGGCGGCATCTTAAAGCGCGTGGAATGGCGAGTGAAATGCACTATTAAACTTCTATGATAGGGCAATCAGAGACCCGATTAGATCATTTTATGTTTTGGTTAATATAAGAATTCAACGAAATTCTATCACATTTGTAAAATTTACGTCGCTCCTATTTCAGATAGCGTACTGGGCTAGGCGGCATCTTAAAGCGTATGAAATGACGAGTGAAATGCGCTATTAAACTTCTAGGGTAGGGCGAACAGAGACCCGAGCAGATCATTTTATATTTTGTTTAATATAAGATTTCAGGGAAATAGTATCACATTTGTTCAATTTACGTCGCTCCAATTTCAGATAGCGTATTGGGCTAAGCGGCATCTCAAAGCGCATGAAATGGCGAATAAAATGCACTATTAAACTACTAGGCTAGGGCGAACAGAGACTCGATTAGATCATTTTATATTTTGGTTAATATAAGAATTCTGCGAAATTCTATCACATTTGTTCAATTTACGTCGCTCCTATTTCAGTTAGCTTATTGGGCTTAGCGGCATCTCAAAGCGCATAAAATGGCGAGTATAATGCACTATTAAACTTCTAGGATAAGGCAAACAGAGACCCGATTAGATCATTTTACATTAAGGTTAATATAAGAATTCAACGAAATTCTATCACATTTGTTCAATTTCCGTCGCTTCTATTACAGATAGCTTATTGGGCTTAGCGGCATCTCAAAGCGCATGAAATGACGAGTGAAATGCACTATTAAACTTCTAGGGTAGGGCAAACAGAGACCCGATTAGGTCATTTTATATTATGGTTAATTTAAGAATTCAGGAAAATTCTCTCACATTTGTTCAATTTACGTCGTTCCTATTTCAGATAGCGTCCTGGGCTAAGCGGCATCTAAAAGCGCATGAAATGGCGAGTATAATGAACTATTATACTTCTAGGATAAGGCAAACAGAGACCCGATTAGATCATTTTATATTACGGTTAATATAAGAATGCAGCGTGATTCTATCACAGTTGTTCAAGTTACGTCGCTCCTATTTCAGATAGCGTGCTGGGCTAGGCGGCATCTTAAAGCGCGAGGAATGGCGAGTGAAATGCACTATTAAACTTCTATGATAGGGCAATCAGAGACCCGATTAGATCATTTTATGTTTTGGTTAATATAAGAATTCAACGAAATTCTATCACATTTGTAAAATTTACGTCGCTCCTATTTCAGATAGCGTACTGGGCTAGGCGGCATCTTAAAGCGCATGAAATGACGAGTGAAATGCACTATTAAACTTCTAGGGTAGGGCAAACAGAGACCCGAGCAGATCATTTTATATTTTGTTTAATATAAGATTTCAGGGAAATAGTATCACATTTGTTCAATTTACGTCGCTCCAATTTCAGATAGCGTATTGGGCTAAGCGGCATCTCAAAGCGCATGAAATGGCGAATAAAATGCACTATTAAACTACTAGGCTAGGGCGAACAGAGACTCGATTAGATCATTTTATATTTTGGTTAATATAAGAATTCTGCGAAATTCTATCACATTTGTTCAATTTCCGTCGCTTCTATTACAGATAGCTTATTGGGCTTAGCGGAATCTCAAAGCGCATGAAATGACGAGTGAAATGCACTATTAAACTTCTAGGGTAGGGCAAACAGAGACCCGATTAGATCATTTTATATTATGGTTAATTTAAGAATTCAGGAAAATTCTCTCACATTTGTTCAATTTACGTCGTTCCTATTTCAGATAGCGTCCTGGGCTAAGCGGCATCTAAAAGCGCATGAAATGGCGAGTATAATGAACTATTATACTTCTAGGATAAGGCAAAGAGAGACCCGATTAGATCATTTTATATTACGGTTAATATAAGAATGCAGCGTGATTCTATCACAGTTGTTCAAGTTACGTCGCTCCTATTTCAGATAGCGTGCTGGGCTAGGCGGCATCTTAAAGCGCGTGGAATGGCGAGTGAAATGCACTATTAAACTTCTATGATAGGGCAATCAGAGACAAGATTAGATCATTTTATGTTTTGGTTAATATAAGAATTCAACGAAATTCTATCACATTTGTAAAATTTACGTCCCTCCTATTTCAGATAGCGTACTGGGCTAGGCGGCATCTTAAAGCGCATGAAATGACGAGTGAAATGCACTATTAAACTTCTAGGGTAGTGCAGACAGAGACCCGATTAGATCATTTTATATTTTGTTTAATATAAGATTTCAGGGAAATAGTATCACATTTGTTTAATTTACGTCGCTCCAATTTCAGATAGCGTATTGGGCTAAGCGGCATCTCAAAGCGCATGAAATGGCGAATAAAATGCACTATTAAACTTCTAGGCTAGGGCGAACAGAGACCCGAGCAGATCATTTTACATTATGGTTAATAAAAGAATTCAGCGTAATTCTATCACATTTGTTCAACTTACGTCGCTCCTATTTCAGATAGCGTATTGGGCTAAGCGGCATCTCAAAGCGCATGAAATGGCGAGTGAAATTCACTATTAGACTTCTATGGTAGGGCGAACAGAGACCCGATTGGATCATTTTACATTAAGGTTAATATAAGAATTCAGCGTAATTCTATCACATTTGTTCAAGTTACGTCGCTCCTATTTCAGATAGCGTACTGGGCTAGGCGGCATCTTAAAGCGCGTGGAATGGCGAGTAAAATGCACTACTAATCTTCTATGATAGGGCAATCAGAGACCCGATTAGATCATTTTATATTTTGATTAATATAAGATTTCAGGGACATTCTATCACATTTGTTCAATTTACGTCGCTCCTCCTTCAGATGGTGTATTGGGCTAAGCGGGATCTCAAAGCGCATGAAATGGCGAGTATAATGAACTATTATACTTCTAGGATAAGGCAAACAGAGACCCGATTAGATCATTTTATATTATGGTTAATTTAAGAATTCAGGAAAATTCTCTCACATTTGTTCAATTTACGTCGTTCCTATTTCAGATAGCGTGCTGGGCTAGGCGGCATCTTAAAGCGCGAGGAATGGCGAGTGAAATGCACTATTAAACTTCTATGATAGGGCAATCAGAGACCCGATTAGATCATTTTATGTTTTGGTTAATATAAGAATTCAACGAAATTCTATCACATTTGTAAAATTTACGTCGCTCCTATTTCAGATAGCGTACTGGGCTAGGCGGCATCTTAAAGCGCATGAAATGACGTGTGAAATGCACTATTAAACTTCTAGGGTAGGGCAAACAGAGACCCGAGCAGATCATTTTATATTTTGTTTAATATAAGATTTCAGGGAAATAGTATCACATCTGTTCAATTTACGTCGCTCCAATTTCAGATAGCGTATTGGGCTAAGCGGCATCTCAAAGCGCATGAAATGGCGAATAAAATGCACTATTAAACTACTAGGCTAGGGCGAACAGAGACTCGATTAGATCATTTTATATTTTGGTTAATATAAGAATTCTGCGAAATTCTATCACATTTGTTCAATTTCCGTCGCTTCTATTACAGATAGCTTATTGGGCTTAGCGGAATCTCAAAGCGCATGAAATGACGAGTGAAATGCACTATTAAACTTCTAGGGTAGGGCAAACAGAGACCCGATTATGTCATTTTATATTATGGTTAATTTAAGAATTCAGGAAAATTCTCTCACATTTGTTCAATTTACGTCGTTCCTATTTCAGATAGCGTCCTGGGCTAAGCGGCATCTAAAAGCGCATGAAATGGCGAGTATAATGAACTATTATACTTCTAGGATAAGGCAAACAGAGACCCGATTAGATCATTTTATATTACGGTTAATATAAGAATGCAGCGTGATTCTATCACAGTTGTTCAAGTTACGTCGCTCCTATTTCAGATAGCGTGCTGGGCTAGGCGGCATCTTAAAGCGCGTGGAATGGCGTGTGAAATGCACTATTAAACTTCTATGATAGGGCAATCAGAGACCCGATTAGATCATTTTATGTTTTGGTTAATATAAGAATTCAACGAAATTCTATCACATTTGTAAAATTTACGTCGCTCCTATTTCAGATAGCGTACTGGGCTAGGCGGCATCTTAAAGCGCATGAAATGACGAGTGAAATGCACTATTAAACTTCTAGGGTAGGGCAAACAGAGACCCGATTAGATCATTTTATATTTTGTTTAATATAAGATTTCAGGGAAATAGTATCACATTTGTTCAATTTACGTCGCTCCAATTTCAGATAGCGTACTGGGCTAGGCGGCATCTTAAAGCGCGTGGAATGGCGAGTAAAATGCACTACTAATCTTCTATGATAGGGCAATCAGAGACCCGATTAGATCATTTTATATTTTGAATAATATAAGATTTCAGAGAAATTCTATCACATTTGTTCAATTTACGTCGCTCCTACTTCAGATGGCGTATTGGGCTAAGCGAGATCTCAAAGCGCATGAAATGGCGAGTGAAATGCACCATTAGACTTCTATGGTAGGGCGAACAGAGACCCGATTAGATCATTTTACATTAATGTTAATACAAGGATTCACGGAAATTCTATCACATTTGTTCAATTTACGTCGCTCCTATTTCAGACAGCGTATTCGGCTAAGCGGCACCTCAAAGCGCATGAAATGGCGAACAAAATGCACTATTAAACTTCTAGGCTAGGGCGAACAGAGACCCGATCAGATCATTTTACATTATGGTTAATAACAGAATTCAGCGAAATTCTATCACATTTGTTCAACTTACGTCGCTCCTATTTCATAGAGCGCATTGGGATAAGCGGCATCTCAAAGCGCATGAAATGGCGAGTGAAATGCACTATTAGACTTCTATGGTAGGGCGAACAGAGACCCGATTAGATCATTTTACATTAAGGTTAATATAAGAATTCACGGAAATTCTATCACATTTGTTCAATTTACGTCGCTCCTATTTCAGATAGCGTACTGGGCTAGGCGGCATCTTAAAGCGCGTGGAATGGCGAGTGAAATGCACTATTAAACTTCTATGATAGGGCAATCAGAGACCCGATTAGATCATTTTATGTTTTGGTTAATATAAGAATTCAACGAAATTCTATCACATTTGTTCAATTTACGTCGCTCCTATTTCAGTTAGCTTATTGGGCTTAGCGGCATCTCAAAGCGCATAAAATGGCGAGTATAATGCACTATTAAACTTCTAGGATAAGGCAAACAGAGACCCGATTAGATCATTTTACATTAAGGTTAATATAAGAATTCAACGAAATTCTATCACATTTGTTCAATTTCCGTCGCTTCTATTACAGATAGCTTGTTGGGCTTAGCGGCATCTCAAAGCGCATGAAATGACGAGTGAAATGCACTATTAAACTTCTAGGGTAGGGCAAACAGAGACCCGATTAGGTCATTTTATATTATGGTTAATTTAAGAATTCAGGAAAATTCTCTCACATTTGTTCAATTTACGTCGTTCCTATTTCAGATAGCGTCCTGGGCTAAGCGGCATCTAAAAGCGCATGAAATGGCGAGTATAATGAACTATTATACTTCTAGGATAAGGCAAACAGAGACCCGATTAGATCATTTTATATTACGGTTAATATAAGAATGCAGCGTGATTCTATCACAGTTGTTCAAGTTACGTCGCTCCTATTTCAGATAGCGTGCTGGGCTAGGCGGCATCTTAAAGCGCGAGGAATGGCGAGTGAAATGCACTATTAAACTTCTATGATAGGGCAATCAGAGACCCGATTAGATCATTTTATGTTTTGGTTAATATAAGAATTCAACGAAATTCTATCACATTTGTAAAATTTACGTCGCTCCTATTTCAGATAGCGTACTGGGCTAGGCGGCATCTTAAAGCGCATGAAATGACGTGTGAAATGCACTATTAAACTTCTAGGGTAGGGCAAACAGAGACCCGAGCAGATCATTTTATATTTTGTTTAATATAAGATTTCAGGGAAATAGTATCACATCTGTTCAATTTACGTCGCTCCAATTTCAGATAGCGTATTGGGCTAAGCGGCATCTCAAAGCGCATGAAATGGCGAATAAAATGCACTATTAAACTACTAGGCTAGGGCGAACAGAGACTCGATTAGATCATTTTATATTTTGGTTAATATAAGAATTCTGCGAAATTCTATCACATTTGTTCAATTTCCGTCGCTTCTATTACAGATAGCTTATTGGGCTTAGCGGAATCTCAAAGCGCATGAAATGACGAGTGAAATGCACTATTAAACTTCTAGGGTAGGGCAAACAGAGACCCGATTAGGTCATTTTATATTATGGTTAATTTAAGAATTCAGGAAAATTCTCTCACATTTGTTCAATTTACGTCGTTCCTATTTCAGATAGCGTCCTGGGCTAAGCGGCATCTAAAAGCGCATGAAATGGCGAGTATAATGAACTATTATACTTCTAGGATAAGGCAAAGAGAGACCCGATTAGATCATTTTATATTACGGTTAATATAAGAATGCAGCGTGATTCTATCACAGTTGTTCAAGTTACGTCGCTCCTATTTCAGATAGCGTGCTGGGCTAGGCGGCATCTTAAAGCGCGTGGAATGGCGAGTGAAATGCACTATTAAACTTCTATGATAGGGCAATCAGAGACCCGATTAGATCATTTTATGTTTTGGTTAATATAAGAATTCAACGAAATTCTATCACATTTGTAAAATTTACGTCGCTCCTATTTCAGATAGCGTACTGGGCTAGGCGGCATCTTAAAGCGCATGAAATGACGAGTGAAATGCACTATTAAACTTCTAGGGTAGTGCAGACAGAGACCCGATTAGATCATTTTATATTTTGTTTAATATAAGATTTCAGGGAAATAGTATCACATTTGTTTAATTTACGTCGCTCCAATTTCAGATAGCGTATTGGGCTAAGCGGCATCTCAAAGCGCATGAAATGGCGAATAAAATGCACTATTAAACTTCTAGGCTAGGGCGAACAGAGACCCGAGCAGATCATTTTACATTATGGTTAATAAAAGAATTCAGCGTAATTCTATCACATTTGTTCAACTTACGTCGCTCCTATTTCAGATAGCGTATTGGGCTAAGCGGCATCTCAAAGCGCATGAAATGGCGAGTGAAATTCACTATTAGACTTCTATGGTAGGGCGAACAGAGACCCGATTGGATCATTTTACATTAAGGTTAATATAAGAATTCAGCGTAATTCTATCACATTTGTTCAAGTTACGTCGCTCCTATTTCAGATAGCGTACTGGGCTAGGCGGCATCTTAAAGCGCGTGGAATGGCGAGTAAAATGCACTACTAATCTTCTGTGATAGGGCAATCAGAGACCCGATTAGATCATTTTATATTTTGATTAATATAAGATTTCAGGGACATTCTATCACATTTGTTCAATTTAGGTCGCTCCTCCTTCAGATGGTGTATTGGGCTAAGCGGGATCTCAAAGCGCATGAAATGGCGAGTGAAATGCACTATTAAACTTCTAGGGTAGGGCAAACAGAGACCCGATTAGGTCATTTTATATTATGGTTAATTTAAGAATTCAGGAAAATTCTCTCACATTTGTTCAATTTACGTCGTTCCTATTTCAGATAGCGTCCTGGGCTAAGCGGCATCTAAAAGCGCATGAAATGGCGAGTATAATGAACTATTATACTTCTAGGATAAGGCAAACAGAGACCCGATTAGATCATTTTATATTACGGTTAATATAAGAATGCAGCGTGATTCTATCACAGTTGTTCAAGTTACGTCGCTCCTATTTCAGATAGCGTGCTGGGCTAGGCGGCATCTTAAAGCGCGTGGAATGGCGAGTGAAATGCACTATTAAACTTCTATGATAGGGCAATCAGAGACCCGATTAGATCATTTTATGTTTTGGTTAATATAAGAATTCAACGAAATTCTATCACATTTGTAAAATTTACGTCGCTCCTATTTCAGATAGCGTACTGGGCTAGGCGGCATCTTAAAGCGCATGAAATGACGAGTGAAATGCACTATTAAACTTCTAGGGTAGGGCAAACAGAGACCCGATTAGATCATTTTATATTTTGTTTAATATAAGATTTCAGGGAAATAGTATCACATTTGTTCAATTTACGTCGCTCCAATTTCAGATAGCGTACTGGGCTAGGCGGCATCTTAAAGCGCGTGGAATGGCGAGTAAAATGCACTACTAATCTTCTATGATAGGGCAATCAGAGACCCGATTAGATCATTTTATATTTTGAATAATATAAGATTTCAGAGAAATTCTATCACATTTGTTCAATTTACGTCGCTCCTACTTCAGATGGCGTATTGGGCTAAGCGAGATCTCAAAGCGCATGAAATGGCGAGTGAAATGCACCATTAGACTTCTATGGTAGGGCGAACAGAGACCCGATTAGATCATTTTACATTAATGTTAATACAAGGATTCACGGAAATTCTATCACATTTGTTCAATTTACGTCGCTCCTATTTCAGACAGCGTATTCGCTAAGCGGCACCTCAAAGCGCATGAAATGGCGAACAAAATGCACTATTAAACTTCTAGGCTAGGGCGAACAGAGACCCGATCAGATCATTTTACATTATGGTTAATAACAGAATTCAGCGAAATTCTATCACATTTGTTCAACTTACGTCGCTCTATTTCATAGAGCGCATTGGGATAAGCGGCATCTCAAAGCGCATGAAATGGCGAGTGAAATGCACTATTAGACTTCTATGGTAGGGCGAACAGAGACCCGATTAGATCATTTTACATTAAGGTTAATATAAGAATTCACGGAAATTCTATCACATTTGTTCAATTTACGTCGCTCCTATTTCAGATAGCGTACTGGGCTAGGCGGCATCTTAAAGCGCGTGGAATGGCGAGTGAAATGCACTATTAAACTTCTACGAGTAGGGCAATCAGAGACCCGATTAGATCATTTTATGTTTTGGTTAATATAAGAATTCAGCGAAATTCTATCACATTTGTTCAATTTACGTCGCTCCTATTTCAGTTAGCTTATTGGGCTTAGCGGCATCTCAAAGCGCATAAAATGGCGAGTATAATGCACTATTAAACTTCTAGGATAAGGCAAACAGAGACCCGATTAGATCATTTTACATTAAGGTTAATATAAGAATTCAACGAAATTCTATCACATTTGTTCAATTTCCGTCGCTTCTATTACAGATAGCTTGTTGGGCTTAGCGGCATCTCAAAGCGCATGAAATGACGAGTGAAATGCACTATTAAACTTCTAGGGTAGGGCAAACAGAGACCCGATTAGGTCATTTTATATTATGGTTAATTTAAGAATTCAGGAAAATTCTCTCACATTTGTTCAATTTACGTCGTTCCTATTTCAGATAGCGTCCTGGGCTAAGCGGCATCTAAAAGCGCATGAAATGGCGAGTATAATGAACTATTATACTTCTAGGTAAGGCAAACAGAGACCCGATTAGATCATTTTATATTACGGTTATATAAGAATGCAGCGTGATTCTATCACAGTTGTTCAATTTACGTCGCTCCTATTTCAGATAGCGTGCTGGGCTAGGCGGCATCTTAAAGCGCGAGGAATGGCGAGTGAAATGCACTATTAAACTTCTATGATAGGGCAATCAGAGACCCGATTAGATCATTTTATGTTTTGGTTAATATAAGAATTCAACGAAATTCTATCACATTTGTAAAATTTACGTCGCTCCTATTTCAGATAGCGTACTGGGCTAGGCGGCATCTTAAAGCGCATGAAATGACGTGTGAAATGCACTATTAAACTTCTAGGGTAGGGCAAACAGAGACCCGAGCAGATCATTTTATATTTTGTTTAATATAAGATTTCAGGGAAATAGTATCACATCTGTTCAATTTACGTCGCTCCAATTTCAGATAGCGTATTGGGCTAAGCGGCATCTCAAAGCGCATGAAATGGCGAATAAAATGCACTATTAAACTACTAGGCTAGGGCGAACAGAGACACGATTAGATCATTTTAAATTTTGGTTAATATAAGAATTCTGCGAAATTCTATCACATTTGTTCAATTTACGTCGCTTCTATTAAAGATAGCTTATTGGGCTTAGCGGAATCTCAAAGCGCATGAAATGACGAGTGAAATGCACTATTAAACTTCTAGGGTAGGGCAAACAGAGACCCGATTATGTCATTTTATATTATGGTTAATTTAAGAATTCAGGAAAATTCTCTCACATTTGTTCAATTTACGTCGTTCCTATTTCAGATAGCGTCCTGGGCTAAGCGGCATCTAAAAGCGCATGAAATGGCGAGTATAATGAACTATTATACTTCTAGGATAAGGCAAACAGAGACCCGATTAGATCATTTTATATTACGGTTAATATAAGAATGCAGCGTGATTCTATCACAGTTGTTCAAGTTACGTCGCTCCTATTTCAGATAGCGTGCTGGGCTAGGCGGCATCTTAAAGCGCGTGGAATGGCGAGTGAAATGCACTATTAAACTTCTATGATAGGGCAATCAGAGACCCGATTAGATCATTTTATTTTTTGGTTAATATAAGAATTCACGGAAATTCTATCACATTTGTAAAATTTACGTCGCTCCTATTTCAGATAGCGTACTGGGCTAGGCGGCATCTTAAAGCGCATGAAATGACGAGTGAAATGCACTATTAAACTTCTAGGGTAGGGCAAACAGAGACCCGATTAGATCATTTTATATTTTGTTTAATATAAGATTTCAGGGAAATAGTATCACATTTGTT
>CAKAJE020001956.1:0-57565 GCA_916610135.2 Macropis europaea
ACAGAGACCCGATAAGACCATTTTATATTATGATTAATTTAAGAATTCAGCGAAACTCTATCACATTTGTTCAACTTACGTCGCTCCTATTTCAGATAGCGTACTGGGCTAGGCGGCATCTTAAAGCGCGTGGAATGGCGAGTAAAATGCACTGTTAAACTTCTATGATAGGGCTATCAGAGACCCGATTAGATCATTTTATATTTTGGTTAATATAAGAAGCCAGCGAAATTCTATCCACATTCGTTCAATTTACGTCGCTCCTATTTCAGATATCGTATTGGGCTAAGCGGCATCTCAAAGCGCATGAAATGGCGAGTAAAATGCAGTGCTAAACTTGTAGGGTAGGGCAAACAGAGACCCGATTAGATCATTTCATATTATAGTTTATTTAAGAATTCAGAAAAATTCTATCACATTTGTTCAATTTACGTCGCTCCTATTTCAGATAGCTTATTGGGCTAAGCGGCATCTCAAAGCGCATGAAATGTCGAGTGAAATGCACTAGTAATCTTCTAGGGTAGGGCGAACAGAGACCCGATTAGATCATTTTATATTACGGTTAATATAAGAATTCAGCGTAATTCTATCACATTTGTTCAACATACGTCGCTCCTATTTGAGATAGCGTACTGGGCTAGGCGGCATCTTAAAGCGCGTGGAAGGGCGAGTAAAATGCACTATTAAACTTCTATGATAGGGCAATCAGAGACCCGACTAGATCATTTTATATTTTGGTTAATATAAGAATTCAGCGAAATTCTATCACAATTGTTCAATTTATGTCGCTCCTATTTCAGATAGCGTATTGGGCTAAGCCGGATCTCAAAGCGCATGAAATGGCGACTAAACTGCACTATTAAACTTCTAGGGTACGGCAAACAGAGACCCGAGCAGATCATTTTACATTATGGTTAATAAAAGAATTCAGCGTAATTCTATCACATTTGTTCAACTTACGTCGCTCCTATTTCAGATAGCGTATTGGGGCTAAGCGGCATCTCAAAGCGCATGAAATGGCGAGTGAAATGCACTATTAGACTTCTATGGTAGGGCGAACAGAGACCCGATTAGATCATTTTACATTAAGGTTAATATAAGGGTTCACGGAAATTCTATCACATTTGTTCAATTTACGTCGCTCCTATTTCAGATAGCGTACTGGGCTGGCCGGCATCTTAAACCGCGTGGAATGGCGAGTAAAATGCACTATTAAGCTTCTATGATAGGGCATTCACAGACCCGATTAGATCATTTTATATTTTGTTTAATATAAGATTTCAGGGAAATTCTATCACATTTGTTCAATTTACGTCGCTCATATTTCAGATAGCGTATTGGGCTAAGCGGCATCTCAAAGCGCATGAAATGGCGAGTAGAATGCACTATTAAACTTCTAGGGTAGTGCAAACAGAGACCCGATTAGTTCATTTTATATTACGGTTAATATAAGAACTCAGCGTAATTCTATCGCATTTGTTCAATTTACGTCGCTCCTATTTCAGATAGCGTACTGGGCTAGGCGGCATCTTAGAGCGCGTGAAATGGCGAGTAAAATGCACTATTAAACTTCTATGATAGGGCAATCAGGGACCCGATTAGATTATTTTATATTTTGGTTAATACAAGAATTCAGGGAAATTCTATCACATTTGTTCAATTTACGTCGCTCCTATTTCAGATAGCGTATTGGGCTAAGCCGGGTCTCAAAGCGCATGAAATGGCGACTAAAATGCACTGTTAAACTTCTGGGGTAGGGCAAACAGAGGCCCGATTAGATCATTTTATATTATGGTTAATTTAAGAATTCAGCAAAATTCTATCACATTTGTTCAACTTACGTCGCTCCTATTTCAGATAGCGTACTGGGCTAGGCGGAAACTTAAAGCGCGTGGAACGGCGAGTAAAATGCACTCCTAAACTTCTATGATAGGGCAATCAGAGACCCGATTAGATCAGTTTATATTTTGTTTAATATAAGATTTCAGGGAAATAGTATCACATTTGTTCAATTTACGTCGCTCCTATATCAGATAGCGTATTCGGCTAAGCGGCATCTCAAAGCGCATGAAATGGCGAGTGGAATGCACCATTAGACTTCTATGGTAGGGCGAACAGAGACCCGATTAGATCATTTTACATTAAGGTTAATATAAGGATTCACGGAAATTCTATCACATTTGTTCAATTTACGTCGCTCCTATTTCAGATAGCGTATTGGGCTATGCGGCATCTCAAAGCGCATGAAATGGCGAGTGAAATGCCCTATTAAACTTCTAGGGTAGGGCAAACAGAGACCCGATTAGAACATTTTATATTATGGTTAATTTAAGAATTCAGCCAAATTCTATCACATTTGTTCAATTTACGTCGCTCCTATTTCAGATAGCGTACTGGGCTAGGCGGAATCTTAAAGCGCGTGGATTGGCGAGTAAAATGCACTATTAAACTTCTACGATAGGGCAATCAGACACCCGATTAGATCATTTTATATTTTGGTTAATATAAGAATTCAGCGAACTTCTATCACAATTGTTCTATTTACGTAGCTCCTATTTCAGTTAGCGTATTGGGCTAAGCGGCATCTCAAAGCGCATGAAATGGCGAGTGAAATGCACTATTAGACTTCTATGGTAGGGCGAACAGAGACCCGATTGGATCATTTTATATTATGGTTAATTTAAGAATTCAGCGGAATTCTATCACATTTGTTCAATTTACGTCGCTCCAATTTCAGATAGCGTATTGGGCTAAGCGGCATCTCAAAGCGCATGAAATGGCGAATAAAATGCACTATTAAACTTCTAGGCTAGGGCGAACAGAGACCCGAGCAGATCATTTTACATTATGGTTAATAAAAGAATTCAGCGTAATTCTATCACATTTGTTCAACTTACGTCGCTCCTATTTCAGATAGCGTATTGGGCTAAGCGGCATCTCAAAGCGCATGAAATGTCGAGTAAAATGCGCTATTAAACTTCTAGGATAAGGCAAACAGAGACCCGATTAGACCATTTTATATTACGGTTAATATAAGAATTCAGCGCAATTCTATCACATTTGTTCAAGTTACGTCGCTCCTATTTCAGATAGCGTACTGGGCTAGGCGGCATCTTAAAGCGCGTGGAATGGCGAGTAAAATGCACTACTAATCTTCTATGATAGGGCAATCAGAGACCCGATTAGATCATTTTATATTTTGATTAATATAAGGTTTCAGGGAAATTCTATCACATTTGTTCAATTTACGTCGCTCCTATTTCAGATAGCGTATTGGGCTAAGCCGGACCTCAAAGCGCATGAAATGGCGACTAAAATGCACTGTTAAACTTCTGGGGTAGGGCAAACAGAGACCCGATCAGATCATTTTACATTATGGTTAATAAAAGAATTCAGCGAAATTCTATCACATTTGTTCAACTTACGTCGCTCCTATTTCAGATAGCGTATTGGGCTAAGCGGCATCTCAAAGCGCATGAAATGGCGAGTAAAATGAACTATTAGATTTCTATGGTAGGGCGTACAGAGACCCGATTAGATCATTTTATATTATGGTTAATTTAAGAATTCAGCAAAATTCTATCACATTGGTTCAATTTACGTCGCTCCTATTTCAGATACCGTACTGGGCTCGGCGGCATCTTAAAGCGCGTGGAATGGCGAGTGAAATGCACTATTAGACTTCTATGGTAGGGCGAACAGAGACCCGATTAGATCATTTTATATTAAGGTTAATATAAGAATTCAGGGAAATTCTATCACATTTGTTCAATTTACGTCGCTCCTATTTCAGATAGCGTATTGGGCTAAGCGGCATCTCAAAGCGCATGAAATGGCGAGTAAAATGCAATACTAAACTTCTAGGATAAGGCAAACAGAGACCCGATTAGATCATTTTATATTTTTGTTAGTATAAGAATTCAGCGAAATTCTATCACATTTGTTCAATTTACGTCGCTCATATTTCCGATAGCGTATTGGGCTAAGCGGCATCTCAAAGCGCATGAAATGGCGAGTAAAATGCACTATTAAACTTCTAGGGTAGGGCAATCAGTGACCCGATTAGATCATTTTATATTATAGTTAATTTGTGAATTCAGCGATATTCTATCACATTTGTTCAATTTACGTCGCTCCTATTGCAGATAGTGTATTGGGAAAGCGGCACCTCAAAGCGCATGAAATTGCGAGTAAAATGCACTATTAAACTTCTAGGGTAGAGCAAACAGAGACCCGATTAGATCATTTTATATTATGGTTAATATAAGAATTCAGCGAAATTCTATCACATTTGTTCAATTTGCGTCGCTCATATTTCAGATAGCGTATTGGGATAAGCGGCATCTCAAAGCGCATGAAATGGCGCGTAAAATGCGCTATTAAACTTCTAGGATAAGGCAAACGGAGACCCGATTAGTTCATTTTATATTACGGTTAATATAAGAATTCAGCGTAATTCTATCACATTTCTTCAAATTACGTCGCTCCTATTTCAGATAGCGCACTGGGCTGGCCGGCATCTTAAACCGCGTGGAATGGCGAGTAAAATGCACTATTAAGCTTCTATGATAGGGCATTCACAGACCCGATTAGATCATTTTATATTTTGTTTAATATAAGATTTCAGGGAAATTCTATCACATTAGTTCAATTTACGTCGCTCATATTTCAGATAGCGTATTGGGCTAAGCGGCATCTCAAAGCGTATGAAATGGCGAGTAGAATGCACTATTAAACTTCTAGGGTAGTGCAAACAGAGACCCGATTAGTTCATTTTATATTACGGTTAATATAAGAATTCAGCGTAATTCTATCGCATTTGTTCAATTTACGTCGCTCCTATTTCAGATAGCGTACTGGGCTAGGCGGCATCTTAGAGCGCGTGAAATGGCGAGTAAAATGCAGTATGAAACTTCTATGATAGGGCAATCAGAGACCCGATTAGATTATTTTATATTTTGGTTAATATAAGAATTCAGGGAAATTCTATCACATTTGTTCAATTTACGTCGCTCCTATTTCAGATATCGTATTGGGCTAAGCGGCATCTCAAAGCGCATGAAATGACGAGTGAAATGCACTATTATACATCTAGGGTAGGGTGAACAGAGACCCGAAGAGATCATTTTACATTAAGGTGAATATAAGAATGCAGCGTAATTCTGTCACATTTGTTCAACTTACGTCGCTCCTATTTCAGATAGCGTATTGGGTTAAGCGTCATCTCGAAGCGCATGAAATGACGAGTGAAGTGCACTAATAAACTTCTAGGGTAGAGCAAACAGAGACCCGATTAGATCATTTTATATTATGGTTAATATAAGAATTCAGCGAAATTCTATCACATTTGTTCAATTTGCGTCGCTCATATTTCAGATAGCGTATTGGGATAAGCGGCATCTCAAAGCGCATGAAATGGCGCGTAAAATGCGCTATTAAACTTCTAGGATAAGGCAAACGGAGACCCGATTAGTTCATTTTATATTACGGTTAATATAAGAATTCAGCGTAATTCTATCACATTTCTTCAAATTACGTCGCTCCTATTTCAGATAGCGTACTGGGCTGGCCGGCATCTTAAACCGCGTGGAATGGCGAGTAAAATGCACTATTAAGCTTCTATGATAGGGCATTCACAGACCCGATTAGATCATTTTATATTTTGTTTAATATAAGATTTCAGGGAAATTCTATCACATTTGTTCAATTTACGTCGCTCCTATTTCAGATAGCGCATTGGGCTAAGCGGCATCTCAAAGCCCATGAAATGGCGAGTAAAATGCACTGCTAAACTTGTAGGGTAGGGCAAACAGGGACCCGATTAGATCATTTTATATTATCGTTAATCCAAGATGTCAGCAAAATTCTATCACATTTGTTCAATTTACGTCGCTCCAATTTCAGATAGCGTACTGGGCTAGGCGGCATCTTAAAGCGCATGAAATGACGAGTGAAATGCACTATTAAACTACTATGATAGGGCAATCAGAGACCCGACTAGATCATTTTATATTTTGGTTAATATAAGAATTCAGCGAAATTCTATCACAATTGTTCAATTTACGTCGCTCCTATTTCAGATAGCGTATTGGGCTAAGCGGCATCTCAAAGCGCATGAAATGCCGAGTAAAATGCACTATTAATCTTCTAGGGTAAGGCAAACAGAGACCCGATTAGATCATTTTATAATACGGTTAATATAAGAATTCAGCGTAAGTCTATCACATTTGTTCAATTTACGTCGCTCCTATTTCAGATAGCGTATTGGGCTAACGGCCATCTCAAAGCGCATGAAGTGGCGAGCAAAGGGCACCATTAAACTTCTAGGGTAGGGCAAACAGAGACCCGATTAGATAATTTCATATTACGGTTAATATAATAATTCAGCGTAATTCTATCACATTTGTTCAACTTACGTCGCTCCTATTTCAGATAGCGTACTGGGCTGGGCGGTATCTCAAAGCGCATGAAATGGCGAGTAAAATGCACTATTAAACTTCTAGGGTAAGGCAAACAGAGACCCGATAAGACCATTTTATATTATGATTAATTTAAGAATTCAGCGAAACTCTATCACATTTGTTCAACTTACGTCGCTCCTATTTCAGATAGCGTACTGGGCTAGGCGGCATCTTAAAGCGCGTGGAATGGCGAGTAAAATGCACTATTAAACTTCTATGATAGGGCTATCAGAGACCCGATTAGATCATTTTATATTTTGGTTAATATAAGAAGCCAGCGAAATTCTATCACATTCGTTCAATTTACGTCGCTCCTATTTCAGATATCGTATTGGGCTAAGCGGCATCTCAAAGCGCATGAAATGGCGAGTAAAATGCAGTGCTAAACTTGTAGGGTAGGGCAAACAGAGACCCGATTAGATCATTTCATATTATAGTTTATTTAAGAATTCAGTAAAATTCTATCACATTTGTTCAATTTACGTCGCTCCTATTTCAGATAGCTTATTGGGCTAAGCGGCATCTCAAAGCGCATGAAATGTCGAGTGAAATGCACTAGTAATCTTCTAGGGTAGGGCGAACAGAGACCCGATTAGATCATTTTATATTACGGTTAATATAAGAATTCAGCGTAATTCTATCACATTTGTTCAACATACGTCGCTCCTATTTGAGATAGCGTACTGGGCTAGGCGGCATCTTAAAGCGCGTGGAAGGGCGAGTAAAATGCACTATTAAACTTCTATGATAGGGCAATCAGAGACCCGACTAGATCATTTTATATTTTGGTTAATATAAGAATTCAGCGAAATTCTATCACAATTGTTCAATTTACGTCGCTCCTATTTCAGATAGCGTATTGGGCTAAGCCGGATCTCAAAGCGCATGAAATGGCGACTAAACTGCACTATTAAACTTCTAGGGTACGGCAAACAGAGACCCGAGCAGATCATTTTACATTATGGTTAATAAAAGAATTCAGCGTAATTCTATCACATTTGTGCAACTTACGTCGCTCCTATTTCAGATAGCGTATTGGGCTAAGCGGCATCTCAAAGCGCATGAAATGGCGAGTGAAATGCACTATTAGACTTCTATGGTAGGGCGAACAGAGACCCGATTAGATCATTTTACATTAAGGTTAATATAAGGGTTCACGGAAATTCTATCACATTTGTTCAATTTACGTCGCTCCTATTTCAGATAGCGTATTGGGCTATGCGGCATCTCAAAGCGCATGAAATGGCGCGTAAAATGCGCTATTAAACTTCTAGGATAAGGCAAACGGAGACCCGATTAGTTCATTTTATATTACGGTTAATATAAGAATTCAGCGTAATTCTATCACATTTCTTCAAATTACGTCGCTCCTATTTCAGATAGCGTACTGGGCTGGCCGGCATCTTAAACCGCGTGGAATGGCGAGTAAAATGCACTATTAAGCTTCTATGATAGGGCATTCACAGACCCGATTAGATCATTTTATATTTTGTTTAATATAAGATTTCAGGGAAATTCTATCACATTTGTTCAATTTACGTCGCTCATATTTCAGATAGCGTATTGGGCTAAGCGGCATCTCAAAGCGCATGAAATGGCGAGTAGAATGCACTATTAAACTTCTAGGGTAGTGCAAACAGAGACCCGATTAGTTCATTTTATATTACGGTTAATATAAGAATTCAGCGTAATTCAATCGCATTTGTTCAATTTACGTCGCTCCTATTTCAGATAGCGTACTGGGCTAGGCGGCATCTTAGAGCGCGTGAAATGGCGAGTAAAATGCACTATTAAACTTCTATGATAGGGCAAACAGAGACCCGATTAGATCATTTTATATTATGGTTAATTTAAGAATTCAGGGAAATTCTATCACATTTGTTCAACTTACGTCGCTCCTATTTCAGATAGCGTACTGGGCTAGGCGGAAACTTAAAGCGCGTGGAACGGCGAGTAAAATGCACTACTAAACTTCTATGATAGGGCAATCAGAGACCCGATTAGATCAGTTTATATTTTGTTTAATATAAGATTTCAGGGAAATAGTATCACATTTGTTCAATTTACGTCGCTCCTATATCAGATAGCGTATTCGGCTAAGCGGCATCTCAAAGCGCATGAAATGGCGAGTGGAATGCACCATTAGACTTCTATGGTAGGGCGAACAGAGACCCGATTAGATCATTTTACATTAAGGTTAATATAAGGATTCACGGAAATTCTATCACATTTGTTCAATTTACGTCGCTCCTATTTCAGATAGCGTATTGGGCTAAGCCGGATCTCAAAGCGCATGAAATGGCGACTAAAATGCACTATTAAACTTCTAGGGTAGGGCAAACAGAGACCCGATTAGATCATTTTATATTATGGTTAATTTAAGAATTCAGCGAAATTCTATGACATTTGTTCAATTTACGTCGCTCCTATTTCAGATAGCGTATTGGGCTAAGCGGCATCTCAAAGCGCATGAAATGGCGTGTAAAATGCACGATTAAACTTCTAGGGTAGGGCAAACAGAGACCCGATTAGATCATTTTATATTTTGGTTAATATAAGAATTCAGCGAAATTCTATCACAATTGTTCAACTTACGTCGCTCCTATTTCAGATAGCGTACTGGGCTAGGCGGCATCTTAAAGCGCGTGGAATGGCGAGTAAAATGCACTATTATACTTCTATGATAGGGCTATCGGAGACCCGATTAGATCATTTTATATTTTGGTTAATATAAGAATTCAGCGAAATTCTATCACATTTGTTCAACTTACGTCGCTGCTATTTCAGATAGCGTATTGGGCTAAGCGGCATCTCAAAGCGCATGAAATGACGAGTGTAATGCACTATTAACCTTCTAGGGTAGGGCAAACAGAGACCGGATAAGATCATTTTATATTATGGTTAATTTAAGAATTCAGCGAAACTCTATCATATTTGTTCAATTTACGTCGCTCCTATTCCAGATAGCGTATTGGGCTAAGCGGCATCTCAATGCGCATGAAATGGCGAGTAAAATGCACTATTAAACTTCTAGGATAAGGCAAACAGAGACCCGAGCAGATCATTTTACATTATGGTTAATAAAAGAATTCAGCGTAATTCTATCACATTTGTTCAACTTACGTCGCTCCTATTTCAGATAGCGTATTGGGCTAAGCGGCATCTCAAAGCGCATGAAATGTCGAGTAAAATGCGCTATTAAACTTCTAGGATAAGGCAAACAGAGACCCGATTAGACCATTTTATATTACGGTTAATATAAGAATTCAGCGCAATTCTATCACATTTGTTCAAGTTACGTCGCTCCTATTTCAGATAGCGTACTGGGCTAGGCGGCATCTTAAAGCGCGTGGAATGGCGAGTAAAATGCACTACTAATCTTCTATGATAGGGCAATCAGAGACCCGATTAGATCACTTTATATTTTGATTAATATAAGGTTTCAGGGAAATTCTATCACATTTGTTCAATTTACGTCGCTCCTATTTCAGATAGCGTATTGGGCTAAGCCGGATCTCAAAGCGCATGAAATGGCGACTAAAATGCACTGTTAAACTTCTGGGGTAGGGCAAACAGAGACCCGATCAGATCATTTTACATTATGGTTAATTTAAGAATTCAGCAAAATTCTATCACATTGGTTCAATTTACGTCGCTCCTATTTCAGATACCGTACTGGGCTCGGCGGCATCTTAAAGCGCGTGGAATGGCGAGTGAAATGCACTATTAGACTTCTATGGTAGGGCGAACAGAGACCCGATTAGATCATTTTATATTAAGGTTAATATAAGAATTCAGGGAAATTCTATCACATTTGTTCAATTTACGTCGCTCCTATTCCAGATAGCGTATTGGGTTATGCGGCATCTCAAAGCACATGAAATGGCGAGTAAAATGCACTTTTAAACTTCTAGGGTATGTCAAACAGAGACCCGATTAGATCATTTTATATTATGGTTAATTTAAGAATTCAGTGAAATTCTATCACTCTTGTTCAATTTACGTCGCTCCTATTTCAGATAGCGTATTGGGCTAAGCGGCATTTCAAAGCGCATGAAATGGCGAGTAAAATGCCCTATTAAACTTCTAGGATAAGGCAAACAGAGACCCGATTATACCATTTTATATTATGGTTAATTTAAGAATTCAGCAAAATTCTATCACATTCGTTCAATTTAGGTCGCTCCTATTTCAGATAGCGTATTGGGCTAAGCGGCATCTCAAAGCGCATGAAATGGCGAGTAAAATGCAATACTAAACTTCTAGGATAAGGCAAACAGAGACCCGATTAGATCATTTTATATTTTTGTTAGTATAAGAATTCAGCGAAATTCTATCACATTTGTTCAATTTACGTCGCTCATATTTCCGATAGCGTATTGGGCTAAGCGGCATCTCAAAGCGCATGAAATGGCGAGTAAAATGCACTATTAAACTTCTAGGGTAGGGCAATCAGTGACCCGATTAGATCATTTTATATTATAGTTAATTTGTGAATTCAGCGATATTCTATCACATTTGTTCAATTTACGTCGCTCCTATTGCAGATAGTGTATTGGGAAAGCGGCACCTCAAAGCGCATGAAATTGCGAGTAAAATGCACTATTAAACTTCTAGGGTAGAGCAAACAGAGACCCGATTAGATCATTTTATATTATGGTTAATATAAGAATTCAGCGAAATTCTATCACATTTGTTCAATTTGCGTCGCTCATATTTCAGATAGCGTATTGGGATAAGCGGCATCTCAAAGCGCATGATATGGCGCGTAAAATGCGCTATTAAACTTCTAGGATAAGGCAAACGGAGACCCGATTAGTTCATTTTATATTACGGTTAATATAAGAATTCAGCGTAATTCTATCACATTTCTTCAAATTACGTCGCTCCTATTTCAGATAGCGTACTGGGCTGGCCGGCATCTTAAACCGCGTGGAATGGCGAGTAAAATGCACTATTAAGCTTCTATGATAGGGCATTCACAGACCCGATTAGATCATTTTATATTTTGTTTAATATAAGATTTCAGGGAAATTCTATCACATTAGTTCAATTTACGTCGCTCATATTTCAGATAGCGTATTGGGCTAAGCGGCATCTCAAAGCGCATGAAATGGCGAGTAGAATGCACTATTAAACTTCTAGGGTAGTGCAAACAGAGACCCGATTAGTTCATTTTATATTACGGTTAACATAAGAATTCAGCGTAATTCTATCGCATTTGTTCAATTTACGTCGCTCCTATTTCAGATAGCGTACTGGGCTAGGCGGCATCTTAGAGCGCGTGAAATGGCGAGTAAAATGCAGTATGAAACTTCTATGATAGGGCAATCAGAGACCCGATTAGATTATTTTATATTTTGGTTAATATAAGAATTCAGGGAAATTCTATCACATTTGTTCAATTTACGTCGCTCCTATTTCAGATATCGTATTGGGCTAAGCGGCATCTCAAAGCGCATGAAATGACGAGTGAAATGCACTATTATACATCTAGGGTAGGGTGAACAGAGACCCGAAGAGATCATTTTACATTAAGGTGAATATAAGAATGCAGCGTAATTCTGTCACATTTGTTCAACTTACGTCGCTCCTATTTCAGATAGCGTATTGGGTTAAGCGTCATCTCGAAGCGCATGAAATGACGAGTGAAGTGCACTAATAAACTTCTAGGGTAGAGCAAACAGAGACCCGATTAGATCATTTTATATTATGGTTAATATAAGAATTCAGCGAAATTCTATCACATTTGTTCAATTTGCGTCGCTCATATTTCAGATAGCGTATTGGGATAAGCGGCATCTCAAAGCGCATGAAATGGCGCGTAAAATGCGCTATTAAACTTCTAGGATAAGGCAAACGGAGACCCGATTAGTTCATTTTATATTACGGTTAATATAAGAATTCAGCGTAATTCTATCACATTTCTTCAAATTACGTCGCTCCTATTTCAGAAAGCGTACTGGGCTGGCCGGCATCTTAAACCGCGTGGAATGGCGAGTAAAATGCACTATTAACCTTCTGTGATAGGGCAATCAGAGACCAGATTAGATCATTTTATACTTTGGTTAATATAAGAATTCAGCGAAATTCTATCACATTTGTTCAATTTACGTCGCTCCTATTTCAGATAGCGTATTGGGCTAAGCGGCATCTCAAAGCGCATGAAATGACGAGTGAAATGCACTATTAAACTTCTAGGGTAGGGCAAACAGGGACCCGATTAGATCATTTTATATTATGGTTATTTTAAGAATTCAGCGAAATTCTATCACATTTGTTCAATTTACGTCGCTCCTATTTCAGATAGCGTATTGGGCTAAGCGGCATTTCAAAGCGCATGAAATGGCGTGTAAAATGCACGATTAAACTTCTAGGGTAGGGCAAACAGAGACCCGATTAGATCATTTTATATTTTGGTTAATATAAGAATTCAGCGAAATTCTATCACATTTGTTCAATTTACGTCGCTCCTATTTCAGATAGCGTATTGGGCTAAGCCGGATCTCAAAGCGCATGAAATGGCGACTAAAATGCACTATTAAACTTCTAGGGTAGGGCAAACAGAGACCCGATTAGATCATTTTATATTATGGTTAATTTAAGAATTTAGCAAAATTCTATGACATTTGTTCAACCTACGTCGCTCCAATTTCAGATAGCGCACTGGGCTGGGCGGCAACTTAAAGCGCGTGGAATGGCGAGTAAAATGCACTACTAAACTGCTATGATGGGGCAATCAGAGACCCGATTAGATCAGTTTATATTTTGTTTAATATAAGATTTCAGGGAAATAGTATCACATTTGTTCAATTTACGTCGCTCCTATATCAGATAGCGTATTCGGCTAAGCGGCATCTCAAAGCGCATGAAATGGCGAGTGAAATGCACCGTTAGACTTCTATGGTAGGGCGAACAGAGACCCGATTAGATCATTTTACATTAAGGTTAATATAAGGATTCACGGAAATTCTATCACATTTGTTCAATTTACGTCGCTCCTATTTCAGATAGCGTATTGGGCTAAGCGGCATCTCAAAGCGCATGAAATGGCGTGTAAAATGCACGATGAAACTTCTAGGGTAGGGCAAACAGAGACCCGATTAGATCATTTTATGTTTTGGTTAATATAAGAATTCAGCGAAATTCTATCACATTTGTTCAATTTACGTCGCTCCTATTTCAGATAGCGTATTGGGCTAAGCGGCATCTCAAAGCGCATGAAATGACGAGTGAAATGCTCTATTAAACTTCTAGGGTAGGGCAAACAGGGACCCGATTAGATCATTTTATATTATGGTTAATTTAAGAATTCAGCGAAATTCTATCACATTTGTTCAATTTACGTCGCTCCTATTTCAGATAGCGTATTGGGCTAAGCGGCATCTCAAAGCGCATGAAATGACGAGTGAAATGCACTATTAAACTTCTAGGGTAGGACAAACAGGGACCCGATTAGATCATTTTATATTATGGTTAATTTAAGAATTCAGCGAAATTCTATCACATTTGTTCAATTTACGTCGCTCCTATTTCAGATAGCGTATTGGGCTAAGCGGCATCTCAAAGCGCATGAAATGGCGTGTAAAATGCACGATTAAACTTCTAGGGTAGGGCAAACAGAGACCCAATTAGATCATTTTATATTTTGGTTAATATAAGAATTCAGCGAAATTCTATCACATTTGTTCAATTTACGTCGCTCCTATTTCAGATAGCGTATTGGGCTAAGCCGGATCTCAAAGCGCATGAAATGGCGACTAAAATGCACTATTAAACTTCTAGGGTAGGGCAAACAGAGACCCGATTAGATCATTTTATATTATGGTTAATTTAAGAATTCAGCAAAATTCTATGACATTTGTTCAACCTACGTCGCTCCTATTTCAGATAGCGCACTGGGCTAGGCGGCAACTTAAAGCGCGTGGAATGGCGAGTAAAATGCACTACTAAACTTCTATGATAGGGCAATCAGAGACCCGATTAGATCAGTTTATATTTTGTTTAATATAAGATTTCAGGGAAATAGTATCACATTTGTTCAATTTACGTCGCTCCTATATCAGATAGCGTATTCGGGTAAGCGGCATCTCAAAGCGCATGAAATGGCGAGTGAAATGCACCGTTAGACTTCTATGGTAGGGCGAACAGAGACCCGATTAGATCATTTTACATTAAGGTTAATATAAGGATTCACGGAAATTCTAACACATTTGTTCAATTTACGTCGCTCCTATTTCAGATAGCGTATTGGGCTAAGCGGCATCTCAAAGCGCATGAAATGGCGTGTAAAATGCACGATTAAACTTCTAGGGTAGGGCAAACAGAGACCCGATTAGATCATTTTATATTTTGGTTAATATAAGAATTCAGCGAAATTCTATCACATTTGTTCAATTTACGTCGCTCCTATTTCAGATAGCGTATTGGGCTAAGCGGCATCTCAAAGCGCATGAAATGACGAGTGAAATGCACTATTAAACTTCTAGGGTAGGGCAAACAGGGACCCGATTAGATCATTTTATATTTTGGTTAATATAAGAATTCAGCGAAACTCTATCACAATTGTTCTATTTACGTCGCTCCTATTTCAGATAGCGTATTGGGCTAAGCGGCATCTCAAAGCGCATGAAATGGCGAGTGAAATGCACTATTAAACTTCTAGGGTAGGGCGAACAGAGACCCTATTAGATCATTTTACATTAAGGTTAATATAAGTATTCAGGGAAATTCTATCACATTTGTTCAATTTACGTCGCTCCTATTTCAGACAGCGTACTGGGCTAGGCGGTATCTTAAAGCGCGTGGAATGGCGAGTAAAATGCACTATTAACCTTCTGTGATAGGGCAATCAGAGACCAGATTAGATCATTTCATATTTTGGTTAATATAAGAATTCAGCGAAATTCTATCACATTTGTTCAATTTACGTCGCTCCTATTTCAGATAGCGTATTGGGCTAAGCCGGGTCTCAAAGCGCATGAAATGGCGACTAAAATGCACTGTTAAACTTCTGGGGTAGGGCAAACAGAGACCCGATTAGATCATTTTATATTATGGTTAATTTAAGAATTCAGCAAAATTCTATCACATTTGTTCAACTTACGTCGCTCCTATTTCAGATAGCGTACTGGTCTAGGCGGAAACTTAAAGCGCGTGGAACGGCGAGTAAAATGCACTACTAAACTTCTATGATAGGGCAATCAGAGACCCGATTAGATCAGTTTATATTTTGTTTAATATAAGATTTCAGGGAAATAGTATCACATTTGTTCAATTTACGTCGCTCCTATATCAGATAGCGTATTCGGCTAAGCGGCATCTCAAAGCGCATGAAATGGCGAGTGGAATGCACCATTAGACTTCTATGGTAGGGCGAACAGAGACCCGATTAGATCATTTTACATTAAGGTTAATATAAGGATTCACGGAAATTCTATCACATTTGTTCAATTTACGTCGCTCCTATTTCAGATAGCGTATTGGGCTATGCGGCATCTCAAAGCGCATGAAATGGCGAGTAAAATGCACTATTAAACTTCTAGGGTAGGGCAAACAGAGACCCGATTAGAACATTTTATATTATGGTTAATTTAAGAATTCAGCCAAATTCTATCACATTTGTTCAATTTACGTCGCTCCTATTTCAGATAGCGTACTGGGCTAGGCGGAATCTTAAAGCGCGTGGATTGGCGAGTAAAATGCACTATTAAACGTCTACGATTGGGCAATCAGACACCCGATTAGATCATTTTATATTTTGGTTAATATAAGAATTCAGCGAAATTCTATCACAATTGTTCTATTTACGTAGCTCCTATTTCAGTTAGCGTATTGGGCTAAGCGGCATCTCAAAGCGCATGAAATGGCGAGTGAAATGCACTATTAAACTTCTAGGGTAGGGCGAACAGAGACCCGATTAGATCATTTTACATTAAGGTTAATATAAGAATTCAGCCAAATTCTATCACATTTGTTCAATTTGCGTCGCTCCTATTTCAGATAGCGTACTGGCCTAGGCGAAATCTTAAAGCGCGTGGATTGGCGAGTAAAATGCACTATTAAACTTCTATGATAGGGCAATCAGAGACCCGATTAGATCATTTTATATTTTGGTTATTATAAGAATTCAGCGAAATTCTATCACAATTGTTCTATTTACGTCGCTCCTATTTCAGATAGCGTATTGGGTTAAGCGTCATCTCAAAGCGCAAGAAATGGCGAGTAAAATGCACTATTAAACTTCTAGGGTAGGGCAAACAGAGACCGGATAAGATCATTTTATATTATGGTTAATTTAAGAATTCAGCGAAACTCTATCATATTTGTTCAATTTACGTCGCTCCTATTTCAGATAGCGTATTGGGCTAAGCGGCATCTCAATGCGCATGAAATGGCGAGTAAAATGCACTATTAAACTTCTAGGTTAAGGCAAACAGAGACCCGATTAGATCATTTTATATTACGGTTAATATAAGAAATCTGCGTAATTCTATCACATTTGTTCAACTTACGTCGCTCCTATTTCAGATAGCGTACTGGGCTAGGCGGCATCTTAAAGCGCGTGGAATGGCGAGTAAAATGCACTATTAAACTTCTATGATAGGGCTATCGGAGACCCGATTAGATCATTTTATATTTTGGTTAATATAAGAATCCAGCGAAATTCTTTCACATTCGTTCAATTTACGTCGCTCCTATTTCAGATATCGTATTGGGCTAAGCGGCATCTCAAAGCGCATGAAATGGCGAGTAAAATGCAGTGCTAAACTTGTAGGGTAGGGCAAACAGAGACCCGATTAGATCATTTCATATTATAGTTTATTTAAGAATTCAGAAAAATTCTATCACATTTGTTCAATTTACGTCGCTCCTATTTCAGATAGCGTATTGGGCTAAGCGGCATCTCAATGCGCATGAAATGGCGAGTAAAATGCACTATTAAACTTCTAGGATAAGGCAAACAGAGACCCGATTAGATCATTTTATATTACGGTTAATATAAGAAATCTGCGTAATTCTATCACATTTGTTCAACTTACGTCGCTCCTATTTGAGATAGCGTACTGGGTGAGGCGGCATCTTAAAGCGCGTGAAAGGGCGAGTAAAATGCACTATTAAACTTCTATGATAGGGCAATCAGAGACCCGACTAGATCATTTTATATTTTGGTTAATATAAGAATTCAGCGAAATTCTATCACAATTGTTCAATTTACGTCGCTCCTATTGCAGATAGCGTATTGGGCTTAGCGGCATCTCAAAGCGCATGAAATGACGAGTGAAATGCACTACTAAACTTCTATGATAGGGCAATCAGAGACCCGATTAGATCAGTTTATATTTTGTTTAATATAAGATTTCAGGGAAATAGTATCACATTTGTTCAATTTACGTCGCTCCTATATCAGATAGCGTATTCGGGTAAGCGGCATCTCAAAGCGCATGAAATGGCGAGTGAAATGCACCGTTAGACTTCTATGGTAGGGCGAACAGAGACCCGATTAGATCATTTTACATTAAGGTTAATATAAGGATTCACGGAAATTCTAACACATTTGTTCAATTTACGTCGCTCCTATTTCAGATAGCGTATTGGGCTAAGCGGCATCTCAAAGCGCATGAAATGGCGTGTAAAATGCACGATTAAACTTCTAGGGTAGGGCAAACAGAGACCCGATTAGATCATTTTATATTTTGGTTAATATAAGAATTCAGCGAAATTCTATCACATTTGTTCAATTTACGTCGCTCCTATTTCAGATAGCGTATTGGGCTAAGCGGCATCTCAAAGCGCATGAAATGACGAGTGAAATGCACTATTAAACTTCTAGGGTAGGGCAAACAGGGACCCGATTAGATCATTTTATATTTTGGTTAATATAAGAATTCAGCGAAACTCTATCACAATTGTTCTATTTACGTCGCTCCTATTTCAGATAGCGTATTGGGCTAAGCGGCATCTCAAAGCGCATGAAATGGCGAGTGAAATGCACTATTAAACTTCTAGGGTAGGGCGAACAGAGACCCTATTAGATTATTTTACATTAAGGTTAATATAAGTATTCAGGGAAATTCTATCACATTTGTTCAATTTACGTCGCTCCTATTTCAGATAGCGTATTGGGCTAAGCGGCATCTCAAAGAGCATGAAATGGCGAGTAAAATGCACTGTTAAACTACTAGGGTAGGGCAATCAGGGACCCGATTAGATTATTTTATATTTTGATTAATACAAGAATTCAGGGAAATTCTATCACATTTGTTCAATTTACGTCGCTCCTATTTCAGATATCGTTTTGGGCTAAGCGGCATCACAAAGCGCATGAAATGACGAGTGAAACGCACTATTAAACTTCTAGGGTAAGGCGAACAGAGTCCCGATTAGATCATTTTACATTAAGGTTAATATAAGTATTCAGGGAGATTCTATCACATTTGTTCAATTTACGTCGCTCCTATTTCAGACAGCGTACTGGGCTAGGCGGCATCTTAAAGCGTGTGGAATGGCGAGTAAAATGCACTATCAACCTTCTATGATTGGGCAATCAAAGACCAGACTAGCTCATTTTATACTTTGGTTAATATAAGAATTCAGCGAAATTCTATCACATTTGTTCAATTTACGTCGCTCCTATTTCAGATAGCGTATTGGGTTAAGCGTCATCTCAAAGCGCATGAAATGACGAGTGAAATGCACTATTAAACTTCTAGGGTAGGGCGAACAGAGACCCGATTAGATCATTTTACATTAAGGTTAATATAAGTATTCAGCGAGATTCTATCACACTTGTTCAATTTACGTCGCTTCTATTTCAGACAGCGTACTGGGCTAGGCGGTATCTTAAAGCGCGTGGAATGGCGAGTAAAATGCACTATTAACCTTCTGTGATAGGGCAATCAGAGACCAGATTAGATCATTTCATATTTTGGTTAATATAAGAATTCAGCGAAATTCTATCACATTTGTTCAATTTACGTCGCTCCTATTTCAGATAGCGTATTGGGCTAAGCCGGGTCTCAAAGCGCATGAAATGGCGACTAAAATGCACTGTTAAACTTCTGGGGTAGGGCAAACAGAGACCCGATTAGATCATTTTATATTATGGTTAATTTAAGAATTCAGCAAAATTCTATCACATTTGTTCAACTTACGTCGCTCCTATTTCAGATAGCGTACTGGTCTAGGCGGAAACTTAAAGCGCGTGGAACGGCGAGTAAAATGCACTACTAAACTTCTATGATAGGGCAATCAGAGACCCGATTAGATCAGTTTATATTTTGTTTAATATAAGATTTCAGGGAAATAGTATCACATTTGTTCAATTTACGTCGCTCCTATATCAGATAGCGTATTGGGCTAAGCGGCATCTCAAAGCGCATGAAATGGCGAGTAAAATGCACTGTTAAACATCTAGGGTAGGGCAAACAGAGACCCGATTAGATCATTTCATATTATGGTTTATTTAGGAATTCAGAAAAATTCTATCACATTTGTTCAATTTACGTCGCTCCTATTTCAGATAGCGTACTGGGCTAGGCGGAATCGTAAAGCGCGTGGATTGGCGAGTAAAATGCACTATTAAACTTCTTTGATAGGGCAATCAGAGACCCGATTAGATCATTTTATATTTTGGTTAATATAAGAATTCAGCGAAATTCTATCACAATTGTTCTATTTACGTCGCTCCTATTTCAGATAGCGTATTGGGCTAAGCGGCATCTCAAAGCGCATGAAATGGCGTGTGAAATGCACTATTAAACTTCTATGGTAGGGCGAACAGAGATCCGATTAGATCATTTTACATTAAAGTTAATATAAGTATTCAGCGAGATTCTCTCACATTTGTTCAATTTACGTCGCTGATATTTTAGATAGCGTATTGGGCTAAGCGGCATCTCAAAGCGCAAGAAATGGCGAGTAAAATGCACTATTAAACTTCTAGGGTAGGGCAACCAGAGACCCGATTAGATCATTTTATATTATCGTTAATTTAAAAATGCAGCGTAATTCTATCACATTTTTTCAATTTACGTCGCTCCTATTTCAGATAGCGTACTGGGCTAGGCGGAATCTTAAAGCGCGTGGATTGGCGAGTAAAATGCACTATTAAACTTCTATGATAGGGCAATCAGAGACCCGATTAGATCATTTTATATTTTGGTTAATATAAGAATTCAGCGAAAATCTATCACAACTGTTCTATTTACGTCGCTCCTATTTCAGATAGCGTATTGGGCTAAGCGGCATCTCAAAGCGCATGAAATGGCGAGTGAAATGCACTATTACACTTCTAGGGTAGGGCGAACAGAGACCCGATTAGATCATTTTACATTAAGGTTAATATAAGTATTCAGGGAAATTCTATCACATTTGTTCAATTTACGTCGCTCCTATTTCAGATAGCGTATTGGGCTAAGCGGCATCTCAAAGCCCATGAAATGGCGAGTGAAATGCACTGTTAAACTTCTAGGGTAGGGCAAACAGAGACCCGATTAGATCATTTCATATTTTGGTTAATATAAGAATTCAGAAAAATTCTATCACATTTGTTCAATTTACGTCGCTCCTATTTCAGATAGCGTATTGGGCTAAGCGGCATCTCTAATCGCATGAAATGGCGAGTAAAATGCACTATTAAACTTCTAGGATAAGGCAAACAGAGACCCGATTAGATCATTTTATATTATGGTTAATTTAAGAATTCAGCCAAATTCTATCACATTTGTTCAATTTACGTCGCTCCTATTTCAGATAGCGTATTGGGCTAAGCGCCATCTCAAAGCGCATGAAATGGCGAGTAAAATGCACTATTAAACTTCTAGGGTAGGGCAAACAGAGACCCGATTAGATCATTTTATATTATGGTTAATTTAAGAATTCAGCCAAATTCTATCACATTTGTTCAATTTACGTCGCTCTTATTTCAGATAGCGTACTGGGCTAGGAGGAATCTTAAAGCGCGTGGATTGGCGAGTAAAATGCACTATTAAACTTCTATGATATGGCAATCAGAGACCCGATTAAATCATTTTATATTTTGGTTAATATAAGTATTCAGGGAAATTCTATCACATTTGTTCAATTTACGTTGCTCCTATTTCAGATAGCGTATTGGGCTAAGTGGCATCTCAAAGCGCATGAAATGGCGAGTAAAATGCACTACTAAACTTGTAGGGTAGGGCAAACAGAGTCCGATTAGATCATTTTATATTACGGTTAATATAAGAATTCAGCGTAATTCTATCACATTTGTTCAACTTACGTCGCTCCTACTTCAGATAGCGTACTGGGCTCGGCGGCATCTTAAAGCGCGTGGAATGGCGAGTAAAATGCACTACTAAACTTCTATGATAGGGCAATCAGAGTCCCGTTTAGATCATTTTATATTTTGTTTAATATAAGATTTCAGGGAAATTCTATCACATTTGTTCAATTTACGTCGCTCCTATTTCAGATAGCGTATTGGTCTAAGCGGCATCTCAAATCACATGAAATGGCGAGTAAAATGCACCATTAAACTTCTAGGGTAAGGCAAACAGAGACCCGATTAGATCATTTTATATTATGGTTAATTTAAAAATTCAGTCAAATTCTATCACATTTGATCAATTTACGTCGCTACTATTTCAGATAGCGTATTGGGCTAAGCGCCATCTCAAAGCGCATGAAATGGCGAGTGAAATGCACTATTAAACTTCTAGGATAAGGCAAACAGAGACCCGATTTGGTCATTTTATATTACGGTTAATATAAGAATTCAGAGTAATTCTATCACATTTGTTCAATTTACGTCGCTCCTATTTCAGATAGCTTATTGGGCTAAGCGCCATCTCAAAGCGCATGAAATGGCGAGCAAAATGCACTGCTAAACTTGTAGGGTAGGGCAAACAGAGACCCGATTAGATCATTTTATATTATGGTTAATTTAAGATGTCAGCAAAATTCTGTCACATTTGTTCAATTTACGTCGCTCCAATTTCAGATAGCGTACTGGGCTAGGCGGCATCTTAAAGCGCGTGGAATGGCGAGCAAAATGCACTATTAAACTTCTATGATAGGGCAATCAGAGACCCGACTAGATCATTTTATATTTTGGTTAATATAAGAATTCAGCGAAATACTATCACAATTGTTCAATTTACGTCGCTCCTATTTCAGATAGCGTATTGGGCTAAGCGGCATCTCTAATCGCATGAAATGGCGAGTAAAATGCACTATTAAACTTCTGGGGTAAGGCAAACAGAGACCCGATTAGATCATTTTATATTATGGTTAATTTAAGAATTCAGCCAAATTCTATCACATTTGTTCAATTTACGTCGCTCCTATTTCACATAGCGCATTGGGCTAAGCGGCATCTCAAAGCGCATGAAATGGCGAGTAAAATGCCCTGTTAAACATCTAGGGCAGGGCAAACAGAGACCCGATTAGATCATTTCATATTATGGTTTATTTAAGAATTCAGAAAAATTCTATCACATTTGTTCAATTTACGTCGCTACTATTTCAGATAGCGTACTGGGCTAGGCGGAATCGTAAAGCGCGTGGATTGGCGAGTAAAATGCACTATTAAACTACTTTGATAGGGCAATCAGAGACCCGATTAGATCATTTTACATTTTGGTTAATATAAGAATTCAGCGAAATTCTATCACAATTGTTCTATTTACGTCGCTCCTATTTCAGATAGCGTATTGGGCTAAGCGGCATCTCAAAGCGCATGAAATGGCGTGTGAAATGCACTATTAAACTTCTATGGTAGGGCGAACAGAGACCCGATTAGATCATTTTACATTAAAGTTAATATAAGTATTCAGCGAGATTCTCTCACATTTGTTCAATTTACGTCGCTGATATTTTAGATAGCGTATCGAGCTAAGCGGCATCTCAAAGCGCAAGAAATGGCGAGTAAAATGCACTATTAAACTTCTAGGGTAGTGCAACCAGAGACCCGATTAGATCATTTTATATTATCGTTAATTTAAAAATGCAGCGTAATTCTATCACAATTTATCAATTTACGTCGCTCCTATTTCAGATAGCGTACTGGGCTAGGCGGAATCTTAAAGCGCGTGGATTGGCGAGTAAAATGCACTATTAAACTTCTATGATAGGGCAATCAGAGACCCGATTAGATCATTTTATATTTTGGTTAATATAAGAATTCAGCGAAAATCTATCACAACTGTTCTATTTACGTCGCTCCTATTTCAGATAGCGTATTGGGCTAAGCGGCATCTCAAAGCGCATGAAATGGCGAGTGAAATGCACTATTACACTTCTAGGGTAGGGCGAACAGAGACCCGATTAGATCATTTTACATTAAGGTTAATATAAGTATTCAGGGAAATTCTATCACATTTGTTCAATTTACGTCGCTCCTATTTCAGATAGCGTATTGGGCTAAGCGGCATCTCAAAGCCCATGAAATGGCGAGTGAAATGCACTGTTAAACTTCTAGGGTAGGGCAAACAGAGACCCGATTAGATCATTTCATATTTTGGTTAATATAAGAATTCAGAAAAATTCTATCACATTTGTTCAATTTACGTCGCTCCTATTTCAGATAGCGTATTGGGCTAAGCGGCATCTCTAATCGCATGAAATGGCGAGTAAAATGCACTATTAAACTTCTAGGATAAGGCAAACAGAGACCCGATTAGATCATTTTATATTATGGTTAATTTAAGAATTCAGCCAAATTCTATCACATTTGTTCAATTTACGTCGCTCTTATTTCAGATAGCGTACTGGGCTAGGAGGAATCTTAAAGCGTGTGGATTGGCGAGTAAAATGCACTATTAAACTTCTATGATATGGCAAGCAGAGACCCGATTAGATCATTTTATATTTTGGTTAATATAAGTATTCAGGGAAATTCTATCACATTTGTTCAATTTACGTTGCTCCTATTTCAGATAGCGTATTGGGCTAAGTGGCATCTCAAAGCGCATGAAATGGCGAGTAAAATGCACTGCTAAACTTGTAGGGTAGGGCAAACAGAGTCCGATTAGATCATTTTATATTACGGTTAATATAAGAATTCAGCGTAATTCTATCACATTTGTTCAACTTACGTCGCTCCTACTTCAGATAGCGTACTGGGCTCGGCGGCATCTTAAAGCGCGTGGAATGGCGAGTAAAATGCACTACGAAACTTCTATGATAGGGCAATCAGAGTCCCGTTTAGATCATTTTATATTTTGTTTAATATAAGATTTCAGGGAAATTCTATCACATTTGTTCAATTTACGTCGCTCCTATTTCAGATAGCGTATTGGGCTAAGCGGCATCTCAAATCACATGAAATGGCGAGTAAAATGCACCATTAAACTTCTAGGGTAAGGCAAACAGAGACCCGATTAGATCATTTTATATTATGGTTAATTTAAGAATTCAGCCAAATTCTATCACATTTGTTCAATTTACGTCGCTCCTATTTCAGATAGCGTATTGGGCTAAGCGGCATCTCTAATCGCATGAAATGGCGAGTAAAATGCACTATTAAACTTCTGGGATAAGGCAAACAGAGACCCGATTTGGTCATTTTATATTACGGTTAATATAAGAATTCAGAGTAATTCTATCACATTTGTTCAATTTACGTCGCTCCTATTTCAGATAGCTTATTGGGCTAAGCGCCATCTCAAAGCGCATGAAATGGCGAGCAAAATGCACTGCTAAACTTGTAGGGTAGGGCAAACAGAGACCCGATTAGATCATTTTATATTATGGTTAATTTAAGATGTCAGCAAAATTCTGTCACATTTGTTCAATTTACGTCGCTCCAATTTCAGATAGCGTACTGGGCTAGGCGGCATCTTAAAGCGCGTGGAATGGCGAGCAAAATGCACTATTAAACTTCTATGATAGGGCAATCAGAGACCCGACTAGATCATTTTATATTTTGGTTAATATAAGAATTCAGCGAAATTCTATCACAATTGTTCAATTTACGTCGCTCCTATTTCAGATAGCGTATTGGGCTAAGCGGCATCTCTAATCGCATGAAATGGCGAGTAAAATGCACTATTAAACTTCTGGGGTAAGGCAAACAGAGACCCGATTAGATCATTTTATATTATGGTTAATTTAAAAATTCAGCCAAATTCTATCACATTTGTTCAATTTACGTCGCTCCTATTTCAGATAGCGCATTGGGCTAAGCGGCATCTCAAAGCGCATGAAATGGCGAGTAAAATGCCCTGTTAAACATCTAGGGTAGGGCAAACAGAGACCCGATTAGATCATTTCATATTATGGTTTATTTAAGAATTCAGAAAAATTCTATCACATTTGTTCAATTTACGTCGCTACTATTTCAGATAGCGTATTGGGCTAAGCGGCATCTCAAAGCGCATGAAATGACGAGTGAAAGGCACTGTTAAACTTCTAGGGTAGGGCGAACAGAGAACCGATTAGATCATTTTACATTAAGGTTAATATAAGGATTCAGGGAAATTCTATCACGTTTTTCAATTTACGTCGCTCCTATTTCAGATAGCGTATTGGGCTAAGCGGCATCTCAAACCGCATGAAATGGCGAGTAAAATGCACTGTTAAACTTCTAGGGTAGGGCAATCAGAGAGCCGATTAGATCATTTTATATTACGATTAATATAAGAATTCAGGGAAATTCTATCACATTTGTTCAATTTACGTCGCTGATATTTCAGATAGCGTACTGGGCTAGGTGGCATCTCAAAGCGCATGAAATGGCGAGTAAAATGCACTGTTAAACTTCTAGGGTAGGGCAAACGGCGACCCGATAAGATCATTTTATATTATGGTTAATTTAAGAATTCAGCGAAATTCTATCACATTTGTTCAATTTACGTCGCTCCTATTTCAGATAGCGTATTGGGCTAAGCGGCATCTCTAATCGCATGAAATGGCGAGTGAAATGCACTATTAAACTTCTGGGGTAAGGCAAACAGAGACCCGATTAGATCATTTTATATTATGGTTAATTTAAGAATTCAGCCAAATTCTATCACATTTGTTCAATTTACGTCGCTCCTATTTCAGATAGCGCATTGGGCTAAGCGGCATCTCAAAGCGCATGAAATGGCGAGTAAAATGCACTGTTAAACATCTAGGGTAGGGCAAACAGAGACCCGATTACATCATTTCATATTATGGTTTATTTAAGAATTCAGAAAAATTCTATCACATTTGTTCAATTTACGTCGCTACTATTTCAGATAGCGTATTGGGCTAAGCTGCATCTCAAAGCGCATGAAATGGCGATTAGAATGCGCTGTTAAACTTCTAGGGTAGGGCAAACGGAGACCCGATTAGATCATTTTATATTATGGTTAATTTAAGAATTCAGCCAAATTCTATCACATTCGTTCAATTTACGTCGCTCCTATTTCAGATAGCGTACTGGGCTAGGCGGAATCGTAAAGCGCGTGGATTGGCGAGTAAAATGCACTATTAAACTTCTTTGATAGGGCAATCAGAGACCCGATTAGATCATTTTATATTTTGGTTAATTTAAGAATTCAGCGAAATTCTATCACAATTGTTCTATGTACGTCGCTCCTATTTCAGATAGCGTATTGGGCTAAGCGGCATCTCAAAGCGCATGAAATGGCGAGTGAAATGCACTATTAAACTTCTATGGTAGGGTGAACAGAGACCCGATTAGATCATTTTACATTAATGTTAATATAAGTATTCAGCGAGATTCTCTCACATTTGTTCAATTTACGTCGCTGATATTTCAGATAGCGTCTTGAGCTAAGCGGCATCTCAAAGCGCAAGAAATGGCGAGTAAAATGCACTATTAAACTTCTAGGGTAGGGCAACCAGAGACCCGATTAGATCATTTTATATTATCGTTAATTTAAAAATTCAGCGTAATTCTATCACATTTTTTCAATTTACGTCGTTCCTATTTCAGCTAGCGTACTGGGCTAGGCGGAATCGTAAAGCGCGTGGATTGGCGAGTAAAATGAACTATTAAACTTCTTTGATAGGGCAATCAGAGACCCGATTAGATCATTTTACATTAAGGTTAATATAAGTATTCAGGGAAATCCTATCACATTTGTTCAAATTACGTCGCTCCTATTTCAGATAGCGTATTGGGCTAAGCGGCATCTCAAAGCGCATGAAATGTCGAGTGAAATGCAGTATTAAACTTCTAGGGTAGGGCGAACAGAGACCCGATTAGATCATTTTACATTAAGGTTAATATAAGAATTCAGCGAAATTCTATCACATTTGTTCAATTTACGTCGCTGATATTTCAGATAGCGTCTTGAGCTAAGAGGCATCTCAAAGCGCAAGAAATGGCGAGTAAAATGCACTATTAAACTTCTAGGGTAGGGCAACCAGAGACCCGATTAGATCATTTTATATTATCGTTAATTTAAAAATTCAGCGTAATTCTATCACATTTTTTCAATTTACGTCGTTCCTATTTCAGCTAGCGTACTGGGCTAGGCGGAATCGTAAAGCGCGTGGATTGGAGAGTAAAATGAACTATTAAACTTCTTTGATAGGGCAATCTGAGACCCGATTAGATCATTTTACATTAAGGTTAATATAAGTATTCAGGGAAATCCTATCACATTTGTTCAAATTACGTCGCTCCTATTTCAGATAGCGTATTGGGCTAAGCGGCATCTCAAAGCGCATGAAATGTCGAGTGAAATGCAGTATTAAACTTCTAGGGTAGGGCGAACAGAGACCCGATTAGATCATTTTACATTAAGGTTAATATAAGAATTCAGCGAAATTCTATCACATTTGTTCAATTTACGTCGCTCCTATTTCAGATAGCTTATTGGGCTAAGCGGCATCTCAAAGCGCATGAAATGGCTAGTGAAATGCACTTTTAAACTTCTAGGGTAGGGGGAAGAAAGACCCGATTAGATCATTTTACATTAAGGTGTATATAAGAATTCAGGGAAATTCTATCACATTTGTTCAATTTACGTCGCTCCTATTTCAGATAGCGTATTGGGCTAAGCGCCATCTCAAAGCGCATGAAATGGCGAGCAAAGTACACTATTAAACTTCTAGGGTAGGGCAAACAGAGACCCGATTAGATAATTTTATATTACGGTTAATATAATAATTGAGCGTAATTCTATCACATTTGTTCAACTTACGTCGCTCCTATTTCAGATAGCGTACTGGGCTAGGCGGCATCTCAAAGCGCATGAAATGACGAGTGAAATGCACTATTAAACATCTATGATAGGACAAACAGAGACCCGATTAGATCATTTGATATTATGGTTAATTTAAGAATTCAGCGTAATTCTATCACATTTGTTCAACTTACGTCGCTCCTATTTCAGATAGCGTACTGGGCTAGGCGGCATCTTAAAGCGCGTGGAAGGGCGAGTAAAATGCACTACTAAACATCTAGGGTAAGGCAAACAGAGACCCGATTAGATGATTTTATATTACGGTTAATATAAGAATTCAGCGTAACTCTAACATATTTGTTCAATTTACGTCGCTCCTATTTCAGATGCGTATTGGGCTAAGCGGCATCTCAAAGCGCATGAAATGGCGAGTAAAATGCACTGTTAAACTTCTAGGGTAGGGCAAACGGCGACCCGATAAGATCATTTTATTTTATGGTTAATTTAAGAATTCAGCGAAACTCTATCATATTTGTTCAATTTACGTCGCTCCTATTTCAGATAGCGTATTGGGCTAAGCGGCAGCTGAATGCGCATGAAATGGCGAGTAAAATGCACTATTAAACTTCTAGAATAAGGCAAACAGAGACCCGATTAGATCATTTTATATTACGGTTAATATAAGAATTCAGCGTAATTCTATCACATTTTATCAACTTACGTCGCTCCTATATCAGATAGCGTACTGGGCTCGGCGGCATCATAAAGCGCAAGAAATGGCGAGTAAAATGCACTATTAAACTTCTAGGGTAGGGCAAACAGAGACCCGATTAGATCATTTTATATTACGGTTAATATAAGAATTCAGCGTAATTCTATCACATTTGTTCAACTTACGTCGCTCCTATTTCAGATAGCGTACTGGGCTAGGCGGCATCTTAAAGCGCGTGGAAGGGCGAGTAAAATGCACTACTAAACATCTAGGGTAGGGCAAACAGAGACCCGATTAGATCATTTCATATTTTGGTTTATTTAAGAATTCAGAAAAATTCTATCACATTTGTTCAATTTACGTCGCTCCTATTTCAGATAGCTTATTGGGCTAAGAGGCATCTCAAAGCGCATGAAATGACGAGTGAAATGCACTATTAAACTTCTAGGATAAGGCAAACAGAGACCCGATTAGATCATTTTATATTACGGTTAATATAAGAATTCAGCGTAATTCTATCACATTTGTTCAATTTACGTCGCTGATGTTTCAGATAGCGTATTGGTCTAAGCGGCATCTCAAAGCGAAAGAAATGGCGAGTAAAATGCACTATTAAACTTCTAGGGTAGGGCAAACAGAGTCACGATAAGATCATTTTATATTATGGTTAATTTAAGAATTCAGCGAAACTCTATCACATTTGTTCAATTTATGTCGCTCCTATTTCAGATCGCGTATTGGGCTAAGCGGCATCTCAATCCTCATGAAATGGCGAGTAAAATGCACTGTTAAACTTCTAGGGTAGGGCAAACAAAGACCCGTTTAGATCATTTTATATTACGGTTAATACAAGAATTCAGCGTAATTCTGTCACATTTGTTCAATTTACGTCGCCACTATTTCAGATAGCGTATTGGGCTAAGCGGCATCTCGAAGCGCATGAAATGACGAGAGAAATGCAGTATTAAACTCCTTGGGTAGGGCGAACAGAGACCCGATTACATCATTTTATATTATGGTTAATTTAAGAATTCAGCACAATTCTATCGCATTTGTTCAATTTACGTCACTCCCATTTCAGATAGCGTACTGGGCTACGGGGCATCTTAAAGCGCGTGGAATGGCGAGTAAAATGCACTTTTAAACTTCTATGATAGGGCAATCAGAGACCCGATTAGATCATTTTATATTTTGGTTAATATAAGAATTCAGCGAAATTCTCCTACATTTGGTCAATTTACGTCGCCGATATTTCAGATAGCGTATTGGGCTAAGCGGCATCTCAAAGCGCAAGAAATGGCGAGTAAAATGCACTATTAAACTTCTAGGGTAGGGCAAACAGAGACCCGATTAGATCATTTGATATTATGGTTAATTTAAGAATTCAGCGAAATTCCATCACATTTGTTCAATGGGCGTCGCTCCTATTGCAGATAGCGTATTGGGCTAAGCGGCATCTCAAAGCGCATGAAATGGGGAGTAAAATGCACTATTAAACTTCTAGGGTAAGGCAAACAGAGACCCGATTAGATGATTTTATATTACGGTTAATATAAGAATTCAGCGTAATTCTATCATATTTGTTCAATTTACGTCGCTCCTATTTCAGATGCGTATTGGGGTAAGCGGCATCTCAAAGCGCATGAAATGGCGAGCAAAATGCACTCTTAAACTTCTATGATAGGGCAATCAGAGACCCGATTAGATCATTTTATATTTTGGTTAATATAAGTATTCAGCGAAATTCTATCACGTTTGTTCAATTTACGTCGCCCCTATTTCAGGTAGCGTATTCGGCTAAGCGGCATCTCAAAGCGCATGAAATGACGAATAAAATGCACTATTATGCGTCTACGCTAGGGCGAACAGAGACCCGATTAGATCATTTAACATTATGGTAAATAAAAGAATTCAGCGAAATTCTATCACATTTGTTCAATTTACGTCGCTCCTATTTCAGATAGCGTACTGGGCTAGGCGGCATCTCAAAGCGCATGAAATGACGAGTAAAATGCACTATTAAACTTCTAGGGTAGGGCAAACAGAGACGCGATTAGGTCATTTCATATTATGGTTAATTTAACAATTCTGCGAAATTCTATCACATTTGTTCAATTTACGTCGCTCCTATTTCAGATAGCGTATTGGGCTAAGCGGCATCTCAAAGCGCATGAAATGGCGAGTGAAATGCACTATCAAACTTCTAGGATAATTCAAACAGAGACCCGATTAGATCATTTTATATTACGGTTAATATAAGAATTCAGCGAAATTCTATCACATTTGTTCAATTTACGTCTCTCCTATTTCAGATAGCGTATTGGGCTACGCGGCATCTCAAAGCGCATGAAATGACGAGTGAAATGCACGATTAAACTTCTAGGGTAGGGCGAACAGAGCCCGAACAGATCATTTTCCATTAAGGTTAATATAAGAATTCAGGGAAATCTATCACATTTGTTCAATTTACGTCGCTCCTATTTCAGATAGCGTACTGGGCTAGGCGGCATCTTAAAGCGCATGAAATGACGAGTGAAATGCATTATTAAACGTCTAGGGTAGGGCGAACAGAGACCCGATTAGATCATTTTACATTAATGTTAATATGAGAATTCAGCGAAATTCTATCACATTTGTTCAATTTACGTCGCTCATATTTCAGATAGCGTATTGGGCTATGCGGCATCTCAAAGCACATGCAATGGCGAGTAAAATAGACTATTAAACTTCTAGGGTAGGGCAAACAAAGACCCGATTAAATCATTTTATATTATGGTTAATTTAAGAATTCAGCGTAATTCTATCACATTCGTTCAATTTACGTCGCCTATATTTCAGATAGCGTACTGGGCTAGGAGGCATCTTAAAGCGCGCGGCATGGCCAGTAAAATACACTATTAAACTTCTATGATAGGGCAATCAGAGACCCGATTAGATCATTTCATATTTTGGTTAATATAAGAATTCAGCGAAATTCTATCAGATTTGTTCAATTTACGTCGCTCCTACTTCAGATAGCGTATAGGGCTAAGCGGGCTCCCAAAGCGCATGAAATTACGAGTGAAATGCACTATTAAACTTCTAGGGTAGGGCAAAGAGAGACCCGCTTCGATCATTTTATAGTATGGTTAATTTAAGAATTCACCAAAGTCTATCACATTTGTTCAATTTACGTCGCTCCTATTTCACATAGCCTACTGGGCTAAGCGGCATCTTAAAGCGCATGAAATGATGAGTGAAATTCGCTATTAAACTTCTATGATAGGGCAATCAGAGACCCGATTAGATCATTTTATATTTTGTTTAATATAAGATTTCAAGGAAATTCTATCACATTTGTTCAATTTACGTCGCTCCTATTACAGATAGCGTATTGGGCTAAGCGGCATCTCAAAGCGCATGAATTGGCGAATAAAATGCACTATTGAACTTCTAGGCTAGGGCGAACAGAGACCCGATTAGATCATTTTACATTATGGTTAATAAAAGAATTCAGCGAAATTCTATCACATTTGTTCAATTTACATCGCTCCTATTTCAGATAGCGTATTGGGCTAAGCGGCATCTCAAAGCGCATGAAATGACGAGTAAAATGCACTATTAAACTTCTAGGGTAGGGCAAACAGAGACCCGATTAGATAATTTTATATTATAGTTAATTTAAGAATTCAGCGAAATTCTATCACATTTGTTCAATTTACGTCGCTCCTATTTCTGATAGCGTATTGGGCTAAGCGGCATCTCAAAGCGCATGGAATGGCGAGTAAAATGCACTATTAAACTTCTAGGGTAGGGAGAACAGAGACCCGATTAGATCTTTTTATAGTATGGTTAATTTAAGAATTCACCAAAAATCTATCACATTTGTTCAATTTACGTTGCTCCTGTTTCACATAGCGTACTGGGCTAAGCGGCATCTTAAAGCGCATGAAATGATGAGTGAAATTCGCTATTAAACTTCTATGATAGGGCAATCAGAGACCCGATTAGATCATTGTATATTTTGTTTAATATAAGATTTCAGGGAAATTCTATCACATTTGTTCAATTTACGTCGCTCATATTTCAGATAGCGTATTGGGCTAAGCGGCATCTCAAAGCGCCTGAAATGGCGAGTAAAATGCACTATTATACTTCTAGGGTAGGGCAAACAGAGACCCGATTAGATCATTTTGTATTATGGTTAATTTAAGAATTCAGCAAAATTCTATCACATCTGTTCAATTTTCGTCGCTCCTATTTAAGATAGCGTACTGCGCTAGGCGGCATCTTAAAGCGCGTGGAAAGGCGAGTAAAATGCACTATTAAACTTCTATGATAGGGCAATCAGGGACCCGATCAGATCATTTTATATTTTGGTTAATATAAGATTTCAGGGAAATTCTATCACATTTGTTCAATTTACGTCGCTCCTATTTCAGATAGCTTATTGGGCTAAGAGGCATCTCAAAGCGCATGAAATGACGAGTGAAATGCACTATTAAACTTCTAGGATAAGGCAAACAGAGACCCGATTAGATCATTTTATATTACGGTTAATATAAGAATTCAGCGTAATTCTATCACATTTGTTCAATTTACGTCGCTGATGTTTCAGATAGCGTATTGGTCTAAGCGGCATCTCAAAGCGAAAGAAATGGCGAGTAAAATGCACTATTAAACTTCTAGGGTAGGGCAAACAGAGTCCCGATAAGATCATTTTATATTATGGTTAATTTAAGAATTCAGCGAAACTCTATCACATTTGTTCAATTTATGTCGCTCCTATTTCAGATCGCGTATTGGGCTAAGCGGCATCTCAATCCTCATGAAATGGCGAGTAAAATGCACTGTTAAACTTCTAGGGTAGGGCAAACAAAGACCCGTTTAGATCATTTTATATTACGGTTAATACAAGAATTCAGCGTAATTCTGTCACATTTGTTCAATTTACGTCGCCACTATTTCAGATAGCGTATTGGGCTAAGCGGCATCTCGAAGCGCATGAAATGACGAGAGAAATGCAGTATTAAACTCCTTGGGTAGGGCGAACAGAGACCCGATTACATCATTTTATATTATGGTTAATTTAAGAATTCAGCACAATTCTATCGCATTTGTTCAATTTACGTCACTCCCATTTCAGATAGCGTACTGGGCTACGGGGCATCTTAAAGCGCGTGGAATGGCGAGTAAAATGCACTTTTAAACTTCTATGATAGGGCAATCAGAGACCCGATTAGATCATTTTATATTTTGGTTAATATAAGAATTCAGCGAAATTCTCTCACATTTGGTCAATTTACGTCGCCGATATTTCAGATAGCGTATTGGGCTAAGCGGCATCTCAAAGCGCAAGAAATGGCGAGTAAAATGCACTATTAAACTTCTAGGGTAGGGCAAACAGAGACCCGATTAGATCATTTGATATTATGGTTAATTTAAGAATTCAGCGAAATTCCATCACATTTGTTCAATGGGCGTCGCTCCTATTGCAGATAGCGTATTGGGCTAAGCGGCATCTCAAAGCGCATGAAATGGGGAGTAAAATGCACTATTAAACTTCTAGGGTAAGGCAAACAGAGACCCGATTAGATGATTTTATATTACGGTTAATATAAGAATTCAGCGTAATTCTATCATATTTGTTCAATTTACGTCGCTCCTATTTCAGATGCGTATTGGGGTAAGCGGCATCTCAAAGCGCATGAAATGGCGAGCAAAATGCACTCTTAAACTTCTATGATAGGGCAATCAGAGACCCGATTAGATCATTTTATATTTTGGTTAATATAAGTATTCAGCGAAATTCTATCACGTTTGTTCAATTTACGTCGCCCCTATTTCAGGTAGCGTATTCGGCTAAGCGGCATCTCAAAGCGCATGAAATGACGAATAAAATGCACTATTATGCGTCTACGCTAGGGCGAACAGAGACCCGATTAGATCATTTAACATTATGGTAAATAAAAGAATTCAGCGAAATTCTATCACATTTGTTCAATTTACGTCGCTCCTATTTCAGATAGCGTACTGGGCTAGGCGGCATCTCAAAGCGCATGAAATGACGAGTAAAATGCACTATTAAACTTCTAGGGTAGGGCAAACAGAGACGCGATTAGGTCATTTCATATTATGGTTAATTTAACAATTCTGCGAAATTCTATCACATTTGTTCAATTTACGTCGCTCCTATTTCAGATAGCGTATTGGGCTAAGCGGCATCTCAAAGCGCATGAAATGGCGAATGAAATGCACTATTAAACTTCTAGGCCAGGGCGAACAGAGACCCGGTTAGATCATTTTACATTATCGTTAATAAAAGAATTCAGCGAAATTCTATCACATTTGTTCAATTTACATCGCTCCTATTTCAGATAGCGTATTGGGCTAAGCGGCATCTCAAAGCGCATGAAATGACGAGTTAAATGCTCTATTAAACTTCTAGGGTAGGGCAAACAGAGACCCGATTAGATAATTTCATATTATAGTTAATTTAAGAATTCAGCGAAATTCTATCGCATTTGTTCAATTTACGTCGCTCCTATTAATATTGCGTATTGGGCTAAGCGTCATCTCAAAGCGCATGAAATGGCGAGTGAAATGCACTATCAAACTTCTAGGATAATTCAAACAGAGCCCCGATTAGATCATTTTATATTACGGTTAATATAAGAATTCAGCGTAATTCTATCACATTTGTTCAACTTTCGTCGCTCCTATTTCAGATAGCGTACTGGGCTACGCGGCATCTCAAAGCGCATGAAATGGCGAATACAATGCACTATTAAACTTCTAAGCTAGGGCGAACTGAGACCCGATTAGATCATTTTATATTTTGGTTAATTTAAGTATTCAGCGAAATTCTATCACATTCGTTCAATTTACGTCGCTCCTATTTCAGATAGCGTATTGGGCTAAGCGGCATCTCAAAGCGCATGAAATGGCGAGTGAAATGCACTATCAAACTTCTAGGATAATTCAAACAGAGACCCGATTAGATCATTTTATATTACGGTTAATATAAGAATTCAGCGAAATTCTATCACATTTGTTCAATTTACGTCTCTCCTATTTCAGATAGCGTATTGGGCTACGCGGCATCTCAAAGCGCATGAAATGACGAGTGAAATGCACGATTAAACTTCTAGGGTAGGGCGAACAGAGCCCGAACAGATCATTTTCCATTAAGGTTAATATAAGAATTCAGGGAAATCTATCACATTTGTTCAATTTACGTCGCTCCTATTTCAGATAGCGTACTGGGCTAGGCGGCATCTTAAAGCGCATGAAATGACGAGTGAAATGCATTATTAAACGTCTAGGGTAGGGCGAACAGAGACCCGATTAGATCATTTTACATTAATGTTAATATGAGAATTCAGCGAAATTCTATCACATTTGTTCAATTTACGTCGCTCATATTTCAGATAGCGTATTGGGCTATGCGGCATCTCAAAGCACATGCAATGGCGAGTAAAATAGACTATTAAACTTCTAGGGTAGGGCAAACAAAGACCCGATTAAATCATTTTATATTATGGTTAATTTAAGAATTCAGCGTAATTCTATCACATTCGTTCAATTTACGTCGCCTATATTTCAGATAGCGTACTGGGCTAGGAGGCATCTTAAAGCGCGCGGCATGGCCAGTAAAATACACTATTAAACTTCTATGATAGGGCAATCAGAGACCCGATTAGATCATTTCATATTTTGGTTAATATAAGAATTCAGCGAAATTCTATCAGATTTGTTCAATTTACGTCGCTCCTACTTCAGATAGCGTATAGGGCTAAGCGGGCTCCCAAAGCGCATGAAATTACGAGTGAAATGCACTATGAAACTTCTAGGGTAGGGCAAAGAGAGACCCGCTTCGATCATTTTATAGTATGGTTAATTTAAGAATTCACCAAAGTCTATCACATTTGTTCAATTTACGTCGCTCCTATTTCACATAGCCTACTGGGCTAAGCGGCATCTTAAAGCGCATGAAATGATGAGTGAAATTCGCTATTAAACTTCTATGATAGGGCAATCAGAGACCCGATTAGATCATTTTATATTTTGTTTAATATAAGATTTCAAGGAAATTCTATCACATTTGTTCAATTTACGTCGCTCCTATTACAGATAGCGTATTGGGCTAAGCGGCATCTCAAAGCGCATGAATTGGCGAATAAAATGCACTATTGAACTTCTAGGCTAGGGCGAACAGAGAACCGATTAGATCATTTTACATTATGGTTAATAAAAGAATTCAGCGAAATTCTATCACATTTGTTCAATTTACATCGCTCCTATTTCAGATAGCGTATTGGGCTAAGCGGCATCTCAAAGCGCATGAAATGACGAGTAAAATGCACTATTAAACTTCTAGGGTAGGGCAAACAGAGACCCGATTAGATAATTTTATATTATAGTTAATTTAAGAATTCAGCGAAATTCTATCACATTTGTTCAATTTACGTCGCTCCTATTTCTGATAGCGTATTGGGCTAAGCGGCATCTCAAAGCGCATGGAATGGCGAGTAAAATGCACTATTAAACTTCTAGGGTAGGGAGAACAGAGACCCGATTAGATCTTTTTATAGTATGGTTAATTTAAGAATTCACCAAAAATCTATCACATTTGTTCAATTTACGTTGCTCCTGTTTCACATAGCGTACTGGGCTAAGCGGCATCTTAAAGCGCATGAAATGATGAGTGAAATTCGCTATTAAACTTCTATGATAGGGCAATCAGAGACCCGATTAGATCATTGTATATTTTGTTTAATATAAGATTTCAGGGAAATTCTATCACATTTGTTCAATTTACGTCGCTCATATTTCAGATAGCGTATTGGGCTAAGCGGCATCTCAAAGCGCCTGAAATGGCGAGTAAAATGCACTATTATACTTCTAGGGTAGGGCAAACAGAGACCCGATTAGATCATTTTGTATTATGGTTAATTTAAGAATTCAGCAAAATTCTATCACATCTGTTCAATTTTCGTCGCTCCTATTTAAGATAGCGTACTGCGCTAGGCGGCATCTTAAAGCGCGTGGAAGGGCGAGTAAAATGCACTATTAAACTTCTATGATAGGGCAATCAGGGACCCGATCAGATCATTTTATATTTTGGTTAATATAAGATTTCAGGGAAATTCTATCACATTTGTTCAATTTACGTCGCTCCTATTTCAGATAGCGTATTGCGCTAAGCGGCATCTCAAAGCGCATGAAATGGCGAATAAAATGCACTATTAAACTTCTAGGCTAGGGCGAACAGAGACCCGATTAGATCACTTTACAGTATGGTTAATAAAAGTATTCAGCGAAATTCTATCACATTTGTTCAATTTACATCGCTCCTATTTCAGATAGCGTATTGGGCTACGCGGCATCTCAAAGCGCATGAAAGGGCGAGTACAATGCACTATTAAACTTCTAGGGTAAGGCAAACAGAGACCCGATTAGATCATTTTATATTATAGTTAATTTAAGAATTCAGCGAAATTCTATCACATTTGTTCAATTTACGTCTCTCCTATTTCAGATAGCGTATTGGGCTACGCGGCATCTCAAAGCGCATGAAATGGCGAGTAAAATGCACTATTAAACTTCCAGGGTAAGGCAAACAGAGACCCGATTAGATCATTTTATATTATGGTTAATATAAGAATTCAGCGTAATTCTATCACATTTGTTCAACTAACGTCGCTCCTATTTCAGATAGCGTACTGGGCTAGGCGGCATCTGAAAGCGCGTGGAATGGCGAGTAAAATGCACCACTAAACTTCTATGATAGGTCAATCAGAGCCCCAATTAGATCATTTTATATTTTGTTCAATATAAGATTTCAGGGAAATTCTATCACATTTGGTCAATTTACGTCGCTCCTATTTCAGATAGCGTATTAGGCTACGAGGCATCTCAAAGTGCATGAAATGGCGAATAAAATGCACTATTAAACTTGTAGGCTAGGGCGAACAGAGACCCGATTAGATCATTTTACATTATGGTTAATAAAAGAATTCAGCGAAATTCTATCACATTTGTTCAATTTACGTCGCTCCTATTTCAGATAGCGTATTGGGCTAAGCGGCATCTCAAAGCGCATGAAATGGCGAATGAAATGCACTATTAAACTTCTAGGCCAGGGCGAACAGAGACCCGATTAGATCATTTTACATTATCGTTTATAAAAGAATTCAGCGAAATTCTATCACAATTGTTCAATTTACATCGCTCCTATTTCAGATAGCGTATTGGGCTAAGCGGCATCTCAAAGCCCATGAAATGGCGAGTACAATGCAGTATTAAACTTCTCGGCTAGGGCGGACAGAGACCCGATTATATCATTTTACATTATGGTTAATAAAAGAATTCAGCGAAATTCTATCACATTTGTTCAATTTAGATCGCTCCTATTTCACATAGCGTACTGGGCTAAGCGGCATCTTAAAGCGCATGAAATGATGAGTGAAATTCGCTATTAAACTTCTATGATAGGGCAATCAGAGACCCGATTAGATCATTTTATATTTTGGTTCATATAAGATTTCAGGGAAATTCTATCACATTTGTTCAATTTACGTCGCTCATATTTCAGATAGCGTATTGGGCTAAGCGGCATCTCAAAGCGCCTGAAATGGCGAGTAAAATGCACTATTATACTTCTAGGGTAGGGCAAACAGAGACCCGATTAGATCATTTTGTATTATGGTTAATTTATGAATTCAGCAAAATTCTATCACATTTGTTCAATTTACGTCGCTCCTATTTAAGATAGCGTACTGCGTTAGGCGGCATCTTAAAGCGCGTGGAAAGGCGAGTAAAATGCACTATTAAACTTCTATGATAGGGCAATCAGGGACCCGATCAGATCATTTTATATTTTGGTTAATATAAGGATTCAAGGAAATTCTATCACATTTGTTCAATTTACGTCGCTCCTATTTCAGATAGCGTATTGGGCTAAGCGGCATCTCAAAGCGCATGAAATGATGAGTGAAATGCACTATTAAACTTCTATGATAGGGCAATCAGAGACCCGATTAGATCATTTTATATTTTGGTTAATATATGAATTCAGCGAAATTCTGTCACATTTGTTCAATTTACGTCGCTCCTATTTCAGATAGCGTGTTGGGCTAGGCGGCAGCTTAAAGCACGTGGAATGGCGAGTGAAATGCACTATTAAACTTCGATGATAGGGCAATCAGAGACCCGATTAGATCATTTTATATTTGGGTTAATATATGAATTCAGGGAAATTCTATCACATTTGTTCAATTTACGTCGCTCCTATTTCATATAGCCTACTGGGCTACGCGGCATCTCAAAGCGCATGAAATGGCGAATACAATGCACTATTAAACTTCTAAGCTAGGGCGAACTGAGACCCGATTAGATCATTTTACATTATGGTTAATAAAAGAATTCAGCGAAATTCTATCACATTTGTTCAATTTACGTCGCTCCTATTTCAGATAGCGTATTGGGCTAAGCGGCATCTCAAAGCGCATTAAATGGCGAATGAAATGCACTATTAAACTTCTAGGCCAGGGCGAACAGAGACCCGATTAGATCATTTTACATTATCGTTAATAAAAGAATTCAGCGAAATTCTAACACATGTGTTCAATTTACATCGCTCCTATTCCAGATAGCGTATTGGGCTAAGCGGCATCTCAAAGCGCATGAAATGACGAGTAAAATGCACTATTAAACTTCTAGGGTAGGGCAAACAGAGATCCGATTAGATAATTTCATATTATAGTTAATTTAAGAATTCAGCGAAATTCTATCACATTTGTTCAATTTATGTCGCTCCTATTTCAGATAGCGTATTGGGCTAAGCGGCATCTCGAAGCGCATGAAATGGCGAGTATAATGTACTATTAAACTTCTAGGGTAAGGCAAACAGAGGCCCGATTACATCATTTTATATTACGGTTAATATAAGAATGCAGCGTAATTCTATCACATTTGTTCAACTTACGTCGCTCCTATTTCAGATAGCGTACTGGGCTACGCGGCATCTCAAAGCGCATGAAATGGCGAATACAATGCACTATTAAACTTCTAGGGTAGGGCAAGCAGAGACCCGATTAGATCATTTTATATTATTGTTAATTTAAGAATTCAGAGAAATTCTATCACATTTGTTCAATTTACGTCGCTCCTATTTCAGATAGCGTACTGGGTTCGGCCGCATCTTAAAGCGCGTGGAATGGCGAGTGAAATGCACTATTAGACTTCTATGGTAGGGCGAACAGAGACCCGATTATATCATTTTATATTACGGTTAATATAAGAATGCGGTGTAATTCTTTCACATTTGTTCAATTTACGTCGCTGCTATTCCAGATAGCTTATTGTGCTTAGCGGCATCTCAAAGCGCATGAAATGGCGAGTGAAATGCACTATTAAACTTCTAGGGTAGGGCAAACAGAGACCCGATTAGATCATTTTATATTAAGGTTACTTTAAGAATTCAGCGAAATTCTATCACATTTGTTCAATTTACGTCGCTCCTATTTCAGATAGCGTACTGTGCTAGACGGCATCTTAAGGCGCGTGGAATGGCGAGTAAAATGCACTATTAAACTTCTAAGCTTGGGCGAACTGAGACCCGGTTAGATCATTTTATATTTTGGTTAATTTAAGTATTCAGCGAAATTCTATCACATTCGTTCAATTTACGTCGCTCCTATTTCAGATAGCGTATTGGGCTAAGCGGCATCTCAAAGCGCATGAAATGGCGAGTGAAATGCACTATCAAACTTCTAGGATAATTCAAACAGAGACCCGATTAGATCATTTTATATTACGGTTAATATAAGAATTCAGCGAAATTCTATCACATTTGTTCAATTTACGTCTCTCCTGTTTCAGATAGCGTATTGGGCTACGCGGCATCTCAAAGCGCATGAAATGACGAGTGAAATGCACTATTAAACTTCTAGGGTAGGGCAATAAGAGACCCGATTAGATCATTTTATACTTTGGTTAATATAAGAATTCAGCGAAATTCTATCACATTTGTTCAATTTACGTCGCTCCTATTTCAGATAGTGTATTGGGCTAGGCGGCATCTCAAAGCGCATGAAATGACGAGTGAAACGCACTATTAAACTTCTAGGGTAGGGCAAACAGAGACCCGATTAGATCATTTTACATTAAGGTTAATATAAGTATTCAGCGAGATTCTATCACATTTGTTCAATTTACGTCGCTCCTATTTCAGACAGCGTACTGGGCTAGGCGGCATCTTAAAGCGTGTGGAATGGCGAGTAAAATGCACTATTAACCTTCTATGATAGGGCAATCAGAGACCAGACTACATCATTTTATACTTTGGTTAATATAAGAATTCAGCGAAATTCTATCAGATTTGTTCAATTTACGTCCCTCATATTTCAGATAGCGTATTGGGCTAAGCGGCATCTCAAAGCGCATGAAATGGCGAGTAAAATGCACTATTATACTTCTAGGGTAGGGCGAACATAGACCCGAAGAGATCATTTTACATTAAGGTGAATATAAGAATGCAGCGTAATTCTGTCACATTTGTTCAACTTTCGTCGCTCCTATTTCAGATAGCGTATTGGGTTAAGCGTCATCTCAAAGCGCATGAAATGGCGAGTGAAATGCACTATTAAACTTCTAGGGTACGGCGAACAGAGACCCGATTAGATCATTTTACATTAAGGTTAATATAAGTATTCAGCGAGATTCTATCACATTTGTTCAATTTGCGTCGCTCCTATTTCAGACAGCGTACTGGGCTAGGCGGCATCTTAAGGCGCGTGGAATGGCGAGTAAAATGCACTATTAAACTTCTATGGTAGGGAAACCAGAGACCCGATTAGATCATTTTATATTAAGGTTACTTTAAGAATTCAGCGAAATTCTATCACATTTGTTCAATTTACGTCGCTCCTATTTCAAATAGCTTATTGGGCGAAGCGGCGTCTCAAAGCGCATGAAATGACGAGTGAAATGCACTATTAAACTTCTAGGGTAAGGCAAACAGAGACCCGATTAGATCATTTGATATTATGGTTAATTTAAGAATTCAGCGAAATTCTATCACATTGGTTCAATTTACGTCGCTCCTATTTCAGATAGCGTATTGGGCTAGGCAGCATCTTAAAGCGCGTGGAATGGCGAATAAAATGCACTATTAACCTTCTATGATAGGGCAATCAGAGACCAGATTAGATCATTTTATACTTTGGTTAATATAAGAATTCAGCGAAATTCTATCACATTTGTTCAATTTACGTCGCTCCTATTTCAGATGGCGTATTGGGCTAAGCGGGATCTCAAAGCGCATGAAATGGCGAGTGAAATGCACTACTAATCTTTTATGATACGGCAATCGGAGACCCGATTAGATCATTTTATATTTTGATTAATATAAGATTTCATGGAAATTCTATCACATTTGTTCAATTTACGTCGCTCCTATTTCAGATAGCGTATTCGGCTAAGCGGCATCTCAAAGCGCATGAAATGGCGAATAGAATGCACTATTAAACTTCTAGGCTAGGGCGAACAGAGACCCGATCAGATCATTTTACATTATGGTTAATAAAAGAATTCAGCGAAATTCTATCACATTTGTTCAACTGACGTCGCTCCTATTTCAAATAGCGTATTAGGCTATGCGGCATCTCAAAGCGCATGAAGTGGCGAATAAAATGCACTATTAAACTTCTAGGCTAGGGCGAACAGAGACCTGATTACATCATTTTACATTAAGGTTAATATAATTATTCAGCGAGATTCTATCACACTTGTTCAATTTACGTCGCTTCTATTACAGACAGCGTACTGGGCTAGGCAGCATCTTAAAGCGCGTGGAATGGCGAATAAAATGCACTATTAACCTTCTATGATAGGGCAATCAGAGACCAGATTAGATCATTTTATACTTTGGTTAATATAAGAATTCAGCGAAATTCTATCACATTTGTTCAATTGACGTGGCTCCTATTTCAGATAGTGTATTGGGCTAGGCGGCATCTTAAAGCGCGTGGAATGGCAGGTAACATGCACCACTAAACTTCTATGATAGGGAAATCAGAGACCCGATTAGATCAGTTTATATTTTGGTTAATATAAGAATTCAGCGAAATTCTATCACATTTGTTCAATTTACGTCGCTCCTATTACAGATAACTTATTGTGCTTAGCGGCATCTCAAAGCGCATGAAGTGGCGAGTGAAATGCACTATTAAACTTCTAGGGTAGTGCAAACAGAGACCCGATTAGATCATTTTACATTATGGTTAATGTAAGAATTCAGCGTAATTCTATCACATTTGTTCAACTTACGTCGCTCCTATTTCAGATAGCGTACTGGGCTAGGCGGCATCTTAAAGCGCGTGGAATGGCGAGTAAAATGCACTACTAATCTTCTATGATAGGGCAATCAGAGACCCGATTAGATCATTTTATATTTTGATTAATATAAGATTTCAGGGAAATTCTATCACATTTGTTGAATTTACGTCGCTCCTATTTCAGATAGCGTATTGGGCTAAGCGGGATCTCAAAGCACATGAAATGGCGACTAAAATGCACTATTAAACTTCTTGTCTAGGGCGAACAGAGACCCGATTAGATCATTTCACATTAAGGTTAATATAAAAATTCACGGAAATTCTATCACATTTGTTCAATTTACGTCGCTCCTATTTCAGATAGCATACTGGGCTAGGCGGCATCCGAAAGCGCGTGGAATGGCGAGTAATATGCACTACTAATCTTCTATGATAGGGCAATCAGAGACCGGATTAGATCATTTTATATTTTGTTTAATATAAGATTTCAGGGAAATTCTATCACGTTTGTACAATTTACGTCGCTTCTATTTCTGATATCGTATTGGGCTAAGCGGCATCTCAAAGCGTATGAAATTGCGAATAAAGTGCACTATTAAAGTTCTAGGCTAGGGCGAACAGAGACCCGATTAGATCATTTTACATTAAGGTTAATATAAGAATTCAGGGAAATTCTATCACATTTTTCAATTTACGTGACTCCTATTTCAGATAGCGTATTGTGCTATGCGGCTTCTCAAAGCGCATGAAATGGCGAGTAAGATGCACTATTAAACTTCTAGGGTAGGGCAAACAGAGGCCCGATTATATCATTTTATATTATGGTTAATTTAAGAATTCAGCAAAATTCTATCACATTTGTTCAATTTACGTCGTTCCTATTTCAGATAGCGTATTGGGCTAAGCGGCATCTCAAAGCGCATGAAATGGCGAGTAAAATGCACTGTTAAATTTCTAGGGTAGGGCAACCAGAGACCCGATTAGATAATTTTATATTATGGTTAATTTATGAATTCTGCAAAATCCTATCACATTTCTTCAATTTACGTCGTTCCTATTTCAGTTAGCGTACTGGGCTGGGCGGCATCTTAAAGCGCGTGGAATGGCGAGTAAAATGCACTGTTAAACTTCTAGGGTAGGGCAAACAGAGACCCGATTAGATCATTTAATATTATGGTTAATACAAGGATTCAGCGAAATTCTCTCACATTTGTTCAATTTACGTCGCACCTATTTCATGTAGCTAATTGGGCTATGCGGCATCTCAAAGCGCATGCAATTACGAGTGAAATGCACTATTAAACTTCTAGGGTAGGGCGAACAGAGACCCGATTAGATCATTTTACATTAAGGGTAATATAAGAATTCAGCGAAATTCTATCACATTTGTTCAATTTACGTCTTTGATATTTCAGATACCGTATTGGGCTAAGCGGCATCTGAAAGCGCATGAAATGGCGAGTAAAACGCACTATTAAACTTCTAGGGTAGGGCAAACAGAGACCCGATTAGATCAGTTTATATTATGGTTAATTTAAGAATTGAGCAAAATTCTATCACATTTGTTCAATTTACGTCGCTCCTATTTGAGATAGCGTACTGGGCTAGGCGGCAACTTAAAGCGCGTGGAATGGCGAGTAAAATGCACTATCAAACTTCTAGGGTAGGGCCAACAGAGACCCGATTAGATCATTTTACATTAAGATTAATATAAGAATTCAGCGAAATTCTATCACATTTGTTCAATTTACGTTGCTGATATTTCAGATAGCGTATTGGGCTATGCGGCATCTCAGAGCGCATGAAATGGCGAATAAAATGCACTATTAAACTTCTAGGGTATGGCAGACAGAGACCCGATTTGATCATTTTATATTATGGTTAATTTAAGAATTCAACGAAATTCTATCACACTTGTTCAATTTACGTCGTTCCTATTTCAGATAGCGTACTGGGCTAGGCGGCATCTTAAAGCGCGTGGAATGGCGAGTAAAATACCCTATGAAACTTCTATGATAGGGCAATAAGAGACCCGATTAGATCATTTTATATTTTGGTTAATATAAGGATTCAGCGAAATTCTATCACATTTGTTCAATTTACGTCGCTCCTATTTCAGATAGCGTACTGGGCTAGGCGTCATCTTAAAGCGCGTGGAATGGCGAGTAAAATGCACTATTAAACTTCTAGGGTAGGGCGAACAGAGACTCGATTAGATCAGTTTACATTAATGTTAATATGAGAATTCAGCGAAATTCTATCACATTTGTTCAATTTACGTCGCTCCTATTTCAGATAGCTTATTGGGCTAAGCGGCATCTCAAAGCGCATGAAATGTCGAGTGAAATGCACTATTAAACTTCCAGGGTAGGGCGAACAGAGACTCGATTAGATCATTTTATATTATGATTAATTTAAGAATTCAGCGAGATTCTATCACATTTGTTCAATTTACGTCGCTCCCATTTGAGATAGCGTATTGGGCTACGCGGCATCTCAAAGCGCATGAAATGGCGAGTACAATGCACTATTAAACTTCTAGGGTAAGGCAAACAGGGACCCGGTTAGATCATTTTATATTACGGTTAATATAAGAATTCAGCGTAATTCTATCACATTTGTTCAACTTATGTCGCTCGTATTTCAGATAGCGTACTGGGCTAGGCGGCATCTTAAAGCGCGTGGAATGGCGAGTAAAATGCACTATTAAACTTCTAGGGTAGGGCGAACAGAGACTCGATTAGATCAGTTTACATTAATGTTAATATAAGATTTCAGGGAAATTGTATCACATTTGTTCAATTTACGTCGCTCCTATTTCAGATAGCGTATTCGGCTAAGCGGCATCTCAAAGCGCCTGAAGTGGCGAATAAAATTCACTATTAAACTTCTAGGCTAGGGCGAACAGAGACCCGATCAGATCATTTTACATTATGGTTAATAAAAGAATTCAGCGAAATTCTATTACATTTGTTCAACTTACGTCGCTCCTATTTCAGATAGCGTATTGGGCTAAGCGGCATCTCAAAGCGCATGAAATGGCGAGTGAAATGCACCATTAGACTTCTATGGTAAGGCGAACAGAGACCCGATTAGATCATTTTACATTAAGGTTAATATAAGAATTCACGGAGATGCTATTACATTTGTTCAATTTACGTCGCTCCTATTTCAGATAGCGTATTGGGCTATACGGCATCTCAAAGCGCATGAAATGGCGAGTAAAATGCACTATTAAAATTCTAGGGTAAGGCAAACAGGGACCCGGTTAGATCATTTTATATTACGGTTAATATAAGAATTCAGCGTAATTCTATCACATTTGTTAAACTTACGTCGCTCGTATTTCAGATAGCGTACTGGGCTAGGCGGCATCTTAAAGCGCGCGGAATGGCGAGTAAAATGCACTATTAAACTTCTAGGGTAAGGCAAACAGAGACCCGATTAGATCATATTACATTATGGTTAATAAAAGAATTAAGAGTAATTCTATCACATTTGTTCAACTACGTCGCTCCTATTTCAGACAGCATACTGGGCTAGGCGGCATCTTAAAGCGCGTGGAATGGCGAGTAAAATGCACTATTAAACTTCTATGATAGGGCAATCAGAGACCCGATTAGATCATTTTATATTTTGGTTAATATAAGGATTCAGCGAAATTCTATCACATTTGTTCAATTTACGTCGCTCCTATGTCAGGTAGCGTATTGGGCTAAGCGGCATCTCAAAGCGCATGAAATGGCGAGTGAAGTGCACTATTAAACTTCTAGGGTAAGGCGAACAGAGACTCGATTTGATCAGTTTACATTAATGTTAGTATGAGAATTCAGCGAAATTCTATCACATTTGTTCAATTTACGTCGCTCCTATTTCAGATAGCTTATTGGGCTAAGCGGCATCTCAAAGCGCATGAAATGTCGAGTGAAATGCACTATTAAACTTCTAGGGTAGGGCGAACAGAGACTCGATTAGATCAGTTTACATTAATGTTAGTATGAGAATTCAGCGAAATCCTATCACATTTGTTCAATTTACGTCGCTCCCATTTCAGATAGCGTATTGGGCTACGCGGCATCTCAAAGCGCATGAAATGGCGAGTACAATGCACTATTAAACTTCTAGGGTAAGGCAAACAGAGACCCGGTTAGATCATTTTATATTTTGGTTAATATAAGGATTCAGAGAAATTCTATCACTTTTGTTCAACTTACGTCGCTCCTATTTCAGATAGCGTACTGGGCTATACGGCATCTCAATGCGCCTGAAATGGCGAGCAAAATCCACTATTAAACTTCTAGGGTATGGCAAACAGAGACCCGATTAGATCATATTACATTATGGTTAATAAAAGAATTAAGAGTAATTCTATCACATTTGTTCAATTTACGTCACTCCTATTTCAGATAGCCTACTGGGCTAGCCGGCACCTTAAAGCGCGTGGAATAGCGAGTAAAATGCACTATTCAAATTCTAGGGTAAGGCAAACAGGGACCCGGTTAGATCATTTTATATTATGATTAATATAAGAATTCAGCGTAATTCTATCACATTTGTTGAACTTACGTCGCTCGTATTTCAGATAGCGTACTGGGCTAGGCGGCATCTTAAAGCGCGTGGAAGGGCGAGTAAAACGCACTATTAAACGTCTAGGCTAGGGCGAACAGAGACCCGATTAGATCATTGTATATTATGGTTAATTTAAGAATTCAACGAAATTCTATCACATTTGTTGGATTTACGTCGCTCCTATTTCAGATAGCGTATTGGGCTAAGCGGCATCTCAAAGCGCATGAAATGGCGAGCAAAATGCACTGTTAAACTTCTAGGGTAGGGCAAACAGAGACCCGATTAGATCATTTCATATTATGGTTTATTTAAGAATTCAGAAAAATTTTATCACATTTGTTATAATTTACGTCGCTCCTATTTCAGATAGCTTATTGGGCTAAGCGGCATCTCAAAGCGCAAGAAAGGGCGAGTAAAATGCACTATTAAACTTCTAGGGTAGGGCAAACAGAGACCCGATAAGATCATTTTATATTATGGTTAATTTAAGAATTCAGCGAAACTCTATCACATTTGTTCAATTTATGTCGCTCCTATTTCAGATGGCGTATTGGGCTAAGCGGCATCTCATTGCGCATGAAATGGCGAGTAAAATGCACTATTAAACTTCTAGGATAAGGCAAACAGAGACCCGATTAGATCATTTTATATTACGGTTAATACAAGAATTCAGCGTAATTCTATCACATTTGTTAAACTTACGTCGCTCGTATTTCAGATAGCGTACTGGGCTAGGCGGCATCTGAAAGCGCGCGGAAGGGCGAGTAAAATGCACTATTAAACTTCTAGGGTAAGGCAAACAGAGACCCGATTAGATCATATTACGTTATGGTTAATAAAAGAATTAAGAGAAATTCTATCACATTTGTTCAATTTACGTCACTCCTATTTCAGATAGCCTACTGGGCTAGCCGGCATCTTAAAGCGCGTGGAATAGCGAGTAAAATGCACTATTAGCCTTCTATGATAGGGCAATCAGAGTCCCGATTAGATCATTTTATATTTTGGTTAATATAAGAATTCAGCGGAATCCTATCACGTTTGTTCAATTTACGTCGCTCCAATTCCAGATAGCGTATTGGGCTAAGCGGCATCTCAAAGCGCATGAAATGGCGAATAAAATGCACTATTAAACTTCTCGGCTAGGGCGAACAGAGACCCGATTAGATCATTATATATTATGGTTAATTTAAGAATTCAGCAAAATTCTATCACGATTGTTCAATTTACGTCGTTCCTATTTCAGATAGCGTACTGGGCTATGCGGCATCTCAAAGCGCATGAAATGGCGAGCAAAATCCACTATTAAACTTCTAGGGAATGGCAAACAGAGACCCGATTAGATCATTTTATATCATGGTTAATTTAAGAATTCAGCAAAATTCTATCACATTTGTTCAATTTACGTCGTTCCTATTTCAGATAGCGTACTGGGCTAGGCGGCATCTTAAAGCGCGTGGAATGGCGAGTAAAATGCACTATGAAACTACTATGATAGGGCAATAAGAGACCCGATTAGATCATTTTATATATTGGTTAATATAAGGATTCAGCGAAATTCTATCACATTTGTTCAACTTACGCCGCTCCTGCTTGAGATAGCGTACTGGACTAGGCGGCAACTTAAAGCGCGTGGAATGGCGAGTAAAATGCAGTCCTAAACTTCTATGATAGGGCAATCGGAGTCCCGATTAGATCATTTTATATTTTGTTTAATATAAGATTTCAGGGAAATTCTATCACATTTGTTCAATTTACGTCGCTCCTATTTGAGATAGCGTACTGGGCTAGGCGGCAACTTAAAGCGCGTGGAATGGCGAGTAAAATGCACTATCAAACTTCTAGGGTAGGGCCAACAGAGACCCGATTAGATCATTTTACATTAAGGTTAATATAAGAATTCAGCGAAATTCTATCACATTTGTTCAATTTACGTTGCTGATATTTCAGATAGCGTATTGGGCTATGCGGCATCTCAAAGCGCATGAAATGGCGAATAAAATGCACTATTAAACTTCTAGGGTATGGCAGACAGAGACCCGATTTGATCATTTTATATTATGGTTAATTTAAGAATTCAACGAAATTCTATCACACTTGTTCAATTTACGTCGTTCCTATTTCAGATAGCGTACTGGGCTAGGCGGCATCTTAAAGCGCGTGGAATGTCGAGTAAAATACCCTATGAAACTTCTATGATAGGGCAATAAGAGACCCGATTAGATCATTTTATATTTTGGTTAATATAAGGATTCAGCGAAATTCTATCACATTTGTTCAATTTACGTCGCTCCTATTTCAGATAGCGTACTGGGCTAGGCGTCATCTTAAAGCGCGTGGAATGGCGAGTAAAATGCACTATTAAACTTCTAGGGTAGGGCGAACAGAGACTCGATTAGATCAGTTTACATTAATGTTAATATGAGAATTCAGCGAAATTCTATCACATTTGTTCAATTTACGTCGCTCCTATTTCAGATGGCGTACTGGGCTAGATGGCATCTTAAAGCGCGTGGAAGGGCGAGTAAAATGCACTATTAAACTTCGATGATAGGGCAATCAGAGACCCGATTAGATCATTTTATATTTTGGTTAATATAACGATTCAGCGAAATTCTATCACTTTTGTTCAACTTACGTCGCTCCTATTTCAGATAGCGTACTGCGCTATGCGGCATCTCAAAGCGCATGAAATGGCGAGCAAAATCCACTATTAAACTTCTAGGGTATGGCAAACAGAGACCCGATTAGATCATATTAGATTATGGTTAATAAAAGAATTCAGAGTAATTCTATGACATTTGTTCAATTTACGTCACTCCTATTTCAGACTGCCTACTGGGCTAGCCGGCACCTTAAAGCGCGTGGAATAGCGAGTAAAATGCACTATTAGCCTTCTATGATAGGGCAATCAGAGACCCGATTAGATCATTTTATATTTTGTTTAATATAAGATTTCAGGGAAATTGTATCACATTTATTCAATTTACGTCGCTCCTATTTCAGATAGCGTATTCGGCTAAGCGGCATCTCAAAGCGCCTGAAGTGGCGAATAAAATTCACTATTAAACTTCTAGGCTAGGGCGAACAGAGACCCGATCAGATCATTTAACATTATGGTAAATAAAAGAATTCAGCGAAATTCTATCACATTTGTTCAATTTACGTCGCTCCTATTTCAGGTAGCGTACTGGGCTAGGCGGCATCTCAAAGCGCATGAAATGACGAGTAAAATGCTCTATTAAACTTCTAGGGTAGGGCAAACAGAGACCCGATTAGGTCATTTCATATTATGGTTAATTTAAGAATTCAGCGAAATTCTATCACATTTGTTCAAGTTACATCGCTCCTATTTCAGATAGCTTATTGGGATAAGCGGCATCTCAAAGCGCATGAAATGGCGAGTAAAATGCACTATTAAACTTCTAGGATAAGGCAAACAGAGACCCGATTAGATCATTTTATATTACGGTTAATATAAGAATTCAGCGTAATTCTGTCACATTTGTTCAAGTTACGTTGCTCCTATTTCAGATAGCGTACTGGGCTAGGCGGCAACGTAAACCGCGTGGAATGGCGAGTAAAATGCACTATTAAACTTCTATGATAGGGCAATCAGAGACCCGATTAGTTCATTTTATATTTTGGTTAATATAAGAATCCAGCGAAATTCTATCACATTTGTTCAATTTACGTCGCTCCTATTTCAGATAGCGTATTGGGCTAAGCGGCATCTCAAAGCGCACGAGAGGGCGAGTAAAATGCACTATTAAACTTCTAGGGTGGGGCAATCAGAGACCCGATAAGATCATTTTATATTACGGTTAATATAAGAATTCAGCGAAGTTCTATCACATTTGTTCAATTTACGTCGCTCCTATTTCAGATAGCTTATTGGGCTAAGCGGCAACTCAAAGCGCATGAAATGACGAGTGAAATGCACTATTAAACTTCTAGGGTAGGGCGAACAAAGACCCGATTAGATCATTTTACATTAAGGTTAAAATAAGAATTCAGCGAAATTCTCTCACATTTGTTAAATTTACGTCGCTGATATTTCAGATAGCGTATTGGGCTAAGCGGCATCTCAAAGCGCAAGAAATGGCGAGTAAAATGCACTATTAAACTTCTAGGGTAGGGCAAACAGAGACCCGATTAGATCATTATATATTATGGTTAATTTAAGAATTCAGCAAAATTCTATCACGTTTGTTCAATTTACGTCGTTCCTATTTCAGATAGCGTACTGGGCTATGCGGCATCTCAAAGCGCATGAAATGGCGAGTAAAATGCAGTACTAAACTTCTATGATAGGGCAATCGGAGTCCCGATTAGATCATTTTATATTTTGTTTAATATAAGATTTCAGGGAAATTCTATCACATTTGTTCAATTTACGTCGCTCCTATTTCAGATAGCGTACTGGGCTAAGCGGCATCTCAAAGCGCATGAAATGTCGAATACAATGCACTATTAAACTTCTAGACTAGGGCAAACAGAGACCCGATTAGATCATTTTACATTAAGGTTAATATAAGAATTCAGGGAAATTCTATCACATTTGTTCAATTTACGTCGCTCCTATTTCAGATAGCTATTGGGCTAAGCGGCATCTCAAAGCGCATGAAATGACGAGAGAAATGCACTATTAAACTTCTTGGGTAGGGCGAACAGAGACCCGATTACATCATTTTATATTATGGTTAATATAAGAATTCAGCGATATTCTATCGCATTTGTTCAATTTGCGTCGCTCCTATTTCAGATTGCGTATTGGGCTAAGCGGCATCTCAAAGCGCATGAAATGACGAATAAAATGCACTATTAAGCTTCTACGCTAGGGCGAACAGAGACCCGATTAGATCATTTAACATTATGGTAAATAAAAGAATTCAGCGAAATTCTATCACATTTGTTCAATTTACGTCGCTCCTATTTCAGATAGCGTACTGGGCTAGGCGGCATCTCAAAGCGCATGAAATGACGAGTAAAATGCTCTATTAAACTTCTAGGGTAGGGCAAACAGAGACCCGATTAGGTCATTTCATATTATGGTTAATTTAAGAATTCAGCGAAATTCTATCACATTTGTTCAAGTTACATCGCTCCTATTTCAGATAGCTTATTGGGATAAGCGGCATCTCAAAGCGCATGAAATGGCGAGTAAAATGCACTATTAAACTTCTAGGATAAGGCAAACAGAGACCCGATTAGATCATTTTATATTACGGTTAATATAAGAATTCTGCGTAATTCTGTCACATTTGTTCAAGTTACGTTGCTCCTATTTCAGATAGCGTACTGGGCTAGGCGGCAACTTAAACCGCGTGGAATGGCGAGTAAAATGCACTATTAAACTTCTATGATAGGGCAATCAGAGACCCGATTAGTTCATTTTATATTTTGGTTAATATAAGAATCCAGCGAAATTCTCTCACATTTGTTCAATTTACGTCGCTGATATTTCAGATAGCGTATTGGGCTAAGCGGCATCTCAAAGCGCAAGAAATGGCGAGTAAAATGCACTATTAAACTTCTAGGGTAGGGCAAACAGAGACCCGATTAGATCATTATATATTATGGTTAATTTAAGAATTCAGCAAAATTCTATCACGTTTGTTCAATTTACGTCGTTCCTATTTCAGATAGCGTACTGGGCTATGCGGCATCTCAAAGCGCATGAAATGGCGAGTGAAATGCACTATTCAACTTCTAGGGTAGGGCGAACAGAGACCCGATTAGATCATTTTACATTAAGGTTAATATAAGAATTCAGGGAAATTCTATCACATTTGTTCAATTTAAGTCGCTCCTATTTCAGATAGCGTATTGGGCTAAGCGGCATCTCAAAGCGCATGAAATGGCGAGCAAAATCCACTATTAAACTTCTAGGGAATGGCAAACAGAGACCCGATTAGATCATTTTATATCATGGTTAATTTAAGAATTCAGCAAAATTCTATCACATTTGTTCAATTTACGTCGTTCCTATTTCAGATAGCGTACTGGGCTAGGCGGCATCTTACAGCGCGTGGAATGGCGAGTAAAATGCACTATAAAACTACTATGATAGGGCAATAAGAGACCCCATTAGATCATTTTATATTTTGGTTAATATAAGGATTCAGCGAAATTCTATCACATTTGTTCAACTTACGCCGCTCCTGCTTGAGATAGCGTACTGGACTAGGCGGCAACTTAAAGCGCGTGGAGTGGCGAGTAAAATGCAGTACTAAACTTCTATGATAGGGCAATCGGAGTCCCGATTAGATCATTTTATATTTTGTTTAATATAAGATTTCAGGGAAATTCTATCACATTTGTTCAATTTACGTCGCTCCTATTTCAGATAGCGTACTGGGCTAAGCGGCATCTCAAAGCGCATGAAATGTCGAATACAATGCACTATTAAACTTCTAGACTAGGGCAAACAGAGACCCGATTAGATCATTTTACATTAAGGTTAATATAAGAATTCAGGGAAATTCTATCACGTTTGTTCAATTTACGTCGCTACTATTTCAGATAGCGTATTGGGCTAAGCGGCATCTCAAAGCGCATGAAATGACGAGTGAAAGGCACTATTAAACTTCTAGGGTAGGGCGAACAGAGAACCGATTAGATCATTTTACATTAAGGTTAATATAAGAATTCAGCGTAATTCTGTGACATTTGTTCAACTTACGTAGCTCCTATTTCAGATAGCGTATTGGGCTAAGCGGCATCTCAAAGCGCACGAGAGGGCGAGTAAAATACACTATTAAACTTCTAGGATATGGCAAACAGAGACCCGATTAGATCATTTTATATTACGGTTAACATAAGAATTCAGCGTAATTCTGTGACATTTGTTCAACTTACGTAGCTCCTATTTTAGATAGCGTACTGGGCTAGGCGGCAACTTAAAGCGCGTGGAATGGCGAGTAAAATGCACTATTAAACTTCTATGATAGGGCAATCAGAGACCCGATTAGATCATTTTATATTTTGGTTAATATAAGAATCCAGCGAAATTCTATCATATTTGTTCAATTTACGTCGCTCCTATTTCAGATAGCGTATTGGGCTAAGCGGCATCTCACAGCGCACGAAAGGGCGAGTAAAATGCACTATTAAACTTCTAGGGTAGGGCAATCAGAGACCCGATAAGATCATTTCATATTTTGGTTAATATAAGAATTCAGCGAAATTCTATCACATTTGTTCAATTTACGTCGCTCCTATTTCAGATAGCGTATTGGGCTAAGCGGCATCTCAAAGCGCATGGAATGGCGAGTGAAATGCACTATTAAACTTCTAGGGTAGGGCGAACAGACACCCGAATAGATCATTTTATATTACGGTTAATATAAGAATTCAGCGTAATTCTATCACATTTGTTCAACTAACGTCGCTCCTATTTCAGATAGCGTACTGGGCTAGGCGGCATCTTAAAGCGCGTGGAAGGGCGAGTAAAATGCACTTCTAAACTTCTATGATAGGGCAATCAGAGTTCCGAATAGATCATTTTATATTTTGTTTACTATAACATTTCAGGGAAATTCTATCACATTTGTTCAATTTACGTCGCTCCTATTTCAGATAGCGTATTGGGCTAAGCGGCATCTCAAAGCGCAAGAAATGGCGAGTAAAATGCACTATTAAGCTTCTAGGGTTGGGCACATATAGACCCGATTAGATCATTTTATATTATGGTTAATTTAAGAATTCAGCGAAATCCTATCACATTTGTTCATTTTACGTCGCTCCTATTTCAGATAGCGTATTGGGCTAAGCGGCATCTCAAAGCGCAAGAAATGGCGAGTAAAATTCACTATTAAACTTCTAGGGTAGGGCAAACAGAGACCCCATTAGATCATTTTATATTTTGGTTAATATAAGAATTCAGCGAAATTCTATCACATTTTTTCAATTTACGTCGCTCCTATTTCAGATAGTGTACTGGGCTAGGCGGCATCTTAAAGCGCGTGGAAGGGCGAGTAAAATGCACTACTAAACGTCTATGATAGGGCAATCAGAGTCCCGTTTAGATCATTTTATATTTTCTTTAATATAAGATTCCAGGGAAATTCTATCACATTTGTTCAATTTACGTCGCTCCTATTTCAGATAGCTATTCGGCTAAGCGGCATCTCAAAGCGCATGAAATGACGAGAGAAATGCACTATTAAACTTCTTGGGTAGGGCGAACAGAGACCCGATTACATCATTTTATATTATGGTTAATTTAAGAATTCAGCAAAATTCTATCACATTTGTTCAATTTACGTCGCTCCTATTTCAGATAGCGTACTGGGCTACGCGGTATCTTAAAGCGCGTGGAATGGCGAGTAAAATGCACTATTAAACTTCTAGGATAAGGCAAACGGAGACCCGATTAGACCATTTTATATT
>CAKAJE020001957.1:0-83239 GCA_916610135.2 Macropis europaea
GAGACCCAATTAGATGATTTTATATTATGGTTAATATAAGAATTCAGCGAGATTTTATCACATTTGTTCAATTTACGTCGCTCCTGTTTCAGACAGCGTATTGGCCTAAGCGGAACCTTAAAGCGCATGAAATGACGAGTAAAATGCACTATTAAACTTCTATGAAAGGGCAATCAGAGACCCGAATAAATCGTATTATATTATGGTTAATATAAGTATTTAACGTAATTTTATCACATTTGTTCAATTTATATCGCTCCTATTTCAGATAGCGTATTGGGCTAGACGGCACCTTAAAGCGCATGGAATGACGAGTAAAATGCACTATTAAACTTCTATGATAGGGCAATCAGAGAACCGAGTAGATCGTAATATATTATGGTTAATATAAGAATTCTGCGTAATTCTATCACATTTGTTCAATTTATGTCGCTCCTATTTCAGATAGCGTATTGTGCTAGGCGGCATCTTAAAGCGCATGAAATGACGAGTAAAACGCACTATTAAACTTCTATGATAGGGCAATCAGAGACCCGATTAGATCATTTTATATTATTGTTAATATAAGAATTCTGCGTAATTCTATCACATTTGTTCAATTTATGTCGCTCCTATTTCAGATAGCGTATTGGGTTAGGCGGCATCTTAAAGCACGTGGAAGGACGAGTAAAATGCACTACTAACCTTCTATGATAGGGCAATCAGAGACCCGATTAGATCATTTTATATTATGGTTAATATAAGAATTCTGCGTACATCTATCACATTTGTTCAATTTGTGTCGCTCCTATTTCAGATAGCGTATTGGACTAGGCGGCACCTTAAAGCGCATGAAATGCCGAGTAAAATGCACTACTAAGCTTCTAGGATAGGGCAATCAGAGACCCGATTAGATCATCTTATATTATGGTTAATATAAGAATTCTGCGTAATTCCATCACGTTTGTTCAATTTACGTAGCTCCAATTTCACATAGCCTATTGGGCTAGGCGACACCTTAAAGCGCATGAAACTACGAGTAAAATGCACTATTAAACTTCTATGATAGGGCAATCAGAGACCCGATTAGATCCTTTTATTACTGTTAATATAAGAATTCAGCGAAATTCTATCACATTTGTTCAATTTACGTTGCTCCTATTTCAGATAGCCTATTGGGCTAAGCGGCACCTTAAAGCGCATGAAATGACGAGTAAAATGCACTATTAAACTTCTACGATAGGGCAATCAGAGACCCGATTAGATTATTTCATATTATTGTTATTATAAGAATTCAACGTTATTCTATCACATTTGTTCTATTTATGTCGCTCCTATTTCAGATAGCGTATTGGGTCAAGCGGCACCTTAAAACGCATGAAATGACGAGTAACATGCACTGTTAAACTTCTATGATAGAGCAATCAGAGACCGGAATAGATCGTATTATATTATGGTTAATATAAGAATTCTGCGTAATTCTATCACATTTGTTCAATTTGTGTCGCTCCTATTTCAGATAGCGTATTGGACTTGGCGACACCTTAAAGCGCATGGAGTGACGAGTAAAATGCACTATTAAACTTCTATGATAGGGCAATCAGAGACCCGATTAGATCATTTTATATTATGGTTAATATAAGAATTCAGCGAAATTCTATCATATTTGTTCAGTTTACGTCGCTCCTATTTCAGATAGCGTATTGGGCTAGGCGGCACCTTAAAGCGCATTAAATGACGACTAAAATGCACTATTAAACTTCTATGATAGGGCAATCAGAGCACCGAATAGATCGTATTATATTATGTTTAATATAAGAATTCTGCGTAATTCTGTCACATTTGTTCAATTTACGTCGCCCCTACTTAGAGATAGCGTATTGGGCTTGTTGGCATCTTAAAGCGCATGAAATGTCGAGGAAAATGCACTATTAAACTTCTATGATAGGGCAATCAGAGACCCGATTAGATCATTTTGTATTATTGTTAATATAAGAATTCAACGTAATTTTATCACATTTGTTCAATTTACGTCGCTCCTATTTCAGATAGCGTATTGGGCTAGGCGGCTCCTTAAAGCGCATGAAATGACGAGTAAAATGCACTATTAAACTTCTATGATAGGGCAATCAGAGACCCGAATAGATCGTATTATATTATGGTTAATATAAGAATTCAGCGTAATTTTATCACATTTGTTCAATTTACGTCGCACCTATTTCAGATAGCGTACTGGGCTAGGCGGCACCTTAAAGCGCATGAAATGGCGAGTGAAATGCACTATTAAACTTCTATGATAGGGCAATCAGAGACCCGAATAGATCATATTATATTATGGTCAATATAAGAATTCAGCAAAATTCTATCACATTTGTTCAATTTACGTCGCTCCTATTTCAGATAGCGTATTGGGCTAGGCGGCACCTTAAAGCACATGAAAGGACGAGTAAAATGCACTATTAAACTTCTATGATAGGGCAATCAGAGACCCGTATACATCGTATTATATTATGGTTAATATATGAATTCTGCGTAATTCTATCACGTATGTTCAATTTACGTAGCTACAATTTCAGATACCGTTTTGGACTAGGTGGCATCTTAAAGCGCATGAAATGTCGAGTCAAATGCACTATTAAACTTCTAGGGTAGGGCAAACAGAGACCCGATTAGATCATTTTATATTATGGTTAATATAAGAATTCAGCGTAATTTTATCACATTGTTCAATTTACGTCGCTCCTATTTCTGATAGCGTATTGGGCTAGGCGGCACCTTAAAGCACATGAAATGACGAGTAAAATGCGCTATTAAGCTTCTATGATAGGGCAATCAGAGACCCGAATAGATCGTATTATATTATGGTTAATATGAGAATTCAGCGTAATTTTATCACATTTGTTCAATTTACGTCGCCCATATTTCAGATAGCGTACTGGGCTAGGCGGCACCATAAAGCGCATGAAATGACTAGTGAAATGCACTATTAAACTTCTATGATAGGGCAATCAGAGACCCGAATAGATCATATTATATTATGGTTAATATAAGAATTCAGCAAAATTCTATCACATTTGTTCAATTTAGGTCGCTCCTATTTCAGATAGCGTATTCGGCTAAGCAGAATCTTAAAGGGGATGAGATGTCGATTAAAATGCACTATTAAACTTCTAGTGTAGGGCAAACAGAGACCCGATTAGATCATTTTATATTATGGTTAATATAAGATTTCTGCGTAATTCTATCACATTTGTTCAATTTACGTCGGTCCTATTTCAGATAGCGTATTGTTCTATGCTGCATCTTAAAGCGCATGATATGCCGAGTAAACTGCACTGCTAAACTTCTTGGGTACGGCAAACAGAGACCCGATTAGGTTATCTTATATTATGGTTAATTTAAGAATTCAGCGAAACTCTACCACATTTATTCAATTTACGCAGCTCCAATTTCAGATAGCGGATTGGGCTAGACGGCACCTTAAAGCGCATGAATTGTGGAGTAAAATGCTCTATTAAACTTCTAGGGTAGGGCAAATAGAGACCCGATTAGATCATTTCATATTATGGTTAATTTAAGAATTCAGAGAAATTCTATCGCATTTGTTCCAATTACGTCGCTCCTATTTCAGATAGCGTATTGGGCTAAGCGGCACCTTAAAGCGCATGAAATGACGAGTAGAATGCACTATTATACTTCTATGATAGGTCAATCAGAGAACCGTATATATCGTATTATATTATGGTTAATATAAGTATTCTGCGTAATTCTGTCACATTTGTTCAATTTACGTCGCCCCTACTTAGAGATAGCGTATTGGGCTTGTTGGCATCTTAAAGCGCATGAAATGTCGAGGAAAATGCACTATTAAGCTTCTATGATAGGGCAATCAGAGACCCGAATAGATCGTATTATATTATGGTTAATATGAGAATTCAGCGTAATTATATCACATTTGTTCACTTTACGTCGCTCCTATTTCAGATAGCGTATTGTGCTAGGCGGCATCTTAAAGCGCATGAAATGTCGAGTAAAATGCACTATTAAACTTCTATGATAGGGCAATCAGCGACCCGATGAGATCATTTTGTATTATGGTTAATATAAGAATTCTGCGTAACTCTATCACATTTATTCAATTTACGCAGCTCCAATTTCAGATAGCGGTTTGGGCTCGACGGCACCTTAAAACGCATGAAATGTCGAATAAAATGCACTACTGAACTTCTGTGATAGGGCAATCAGAGAACCGATTAGATCATCTTAAATTATGGTTAATATAAGAATTCTTGCGTAATTCTATCACATTTGTTCAATTTACGTCGCTCCTATTTCAGATAGCGTATTGGGCGAGGCGGCATCTTAAAGCGCATGAAATGTCGTGTAAAATGCACTATTAAACTTCTATGATAGGGGAATCAGAGACCCGATGAGATCATTTTGTGTTATGGTTAATATAAGAATTCTGCGTAACTCTATCACATTTATTCAATTTACGTCGCTCCAATTTCAGATAGCGTATTGAGCTAGGTGGCATCTTAAAGCACATGAAATGTCGAGTACAATGCACTAGTAAACTTCTATGATAGTGCGATCAGAGACCCGATTAGATCATTTTGTATTATTGTTAATATAAGAATTCAACGTAATTTTATCACATTTGTCCAATTTATGTCGCTCCTATTTCAGATAGCGTATTGGGCTAGGCGGCACCTTAAAGCGCATGATGTGACGAGTAAAATTCACTATTAAAATTCTATGGTAGGGCAAACAGAGACCCGATTAGATCATTTTATATTATGGTTAATATAAGAATTCTGCGTAACTCTATCACATTTATCAATTTACGCAGCTCCTATTTCAGATAGCGTATTGGGCGATTCGGCATCTTAAAGCGCATGAAATGACGAGTAAAATGCACTACTAAACTTCCCGGATAGGGCAATCAGAGATACGATTAGGTCATTTTAAATTATGGTTAATATAAGAATTCTGCGTAATTCTATCACATTTGTTCAATTTACGTCGCTCCCATTTCAGATAGCGCATTGGGCTAGACGGCACCTTAAAGCGCATGAAACGTCGAGTAAAATGCACTGCTGAACTTCTGTGACAGGGCAATCAGGGACCCGATTAGATCATTTTGTATTATTGTTAATATAAGAATTCAACGTAATTTTATAACATTTGATCAATTTATGCCGCTCCCATTTCAGGTAGCGTATTGGGCTAGGCGGCACCTTAAAGCGCATGAAATGACGAGTAAAATGCACTATTAAACTTCTATGATAGGGCAATCAGAGACCCGATTAGATCATTTTAAATTATGGTTAAGATACGAATTCTGCGTAATTCTATCACATTTGTTCAATTTACGACGCTCCTATTTCAAATAGCGTATTGGGCGTGGCAGCACCTTAAAACGCATGAAATGACGAGTAAAATGCACCATTAAACTTCTATGATAGGGCAATCAGAGACCTGAAATGATCGTATTATATTATGGTTCATATAAGAATTCTGCGTAATTCTATCACATTTGTTCAATTTATGGTGCTCTTATTTCAGACAGCGTATCGGGCTAGGCGGCACCTTAAACCGCATGAAATGACGAGTAACATTCACTATTAAACTTCTATGATAAGGCAATCAGAGACCCGATTAGATCATTTTAAATTATGGTTAAGATAAGAATTCTGCGTAATTCTATCACATTTGTTCAATTTACGACGCTCCTATTTCAGATAGCGTATTGGGCTAGGCGGCTACTTAAAACGCATGAAATGGCGAGTAAAATGCAATACTAAACCTCTCAGATACGGCCATCAGAGACCCAATTAGATGATTTTATATTATGGTTAGTATATGAATTCAGCGAGATTCTATCATATTTGTTCAATTTACGTCGCTCCTATTTCAGATAGCGTATTGGGCTAAGCGGCACCTTAAAGCGCATTAAATGACGAGTAAAATGCACTATTAAACTTCTATGATAGGGCAATCAGAGACCCGATTAGATCATTTTATGTTATGGTTAATATAAGAATTCTGCGTAATTCTATCACGTTTGTACAATTTGCGTCGCTCCTACTTCAGGTAGCGTATTGGGCTATGCGGAATCTTAAAGCGCACGAAATGTCGAGTAAAATGCACTACTAAACTTCTATGATAGGGCAATCAGAGACCCGAATAGATCGTATTATATTATGGTTAATATAAGAATTCTGCGTAATTCTATCAAGTTTGTTTAATTTACGTAGCTGCAATTTCAGATAGCGTATTGGGATAGGCGGAATCTTAAAGCGCATGGAATGGCGAGTAAAATGCACTATTAATCTTCTATGATAGGGCAATCAGAGACCCGATTGGATCATTTTATATTATGGTTAATATAAGAATTCTGCGAAATTGTATCACATTTGTTCAATTTACGTCGCACCTATTTCAGATAGCGTATTGGGCTAAGTGTCACCTTAAAGCGCATGAAATGACGAATAAAATGCACTATTAAACTTCTATGATAGGGCAATCACAGACCCGAATAGATCGTATTATATTATGGTAAATATAAGAATTCTGCGTAATTCTATCACGTTTGTTCAATTTACGTCGCTCCAATTTCGGATAGCGTATTGGACTAGGCGGCACCTTAAAGCACATGAAAGGACGAGTAAAATGCACTATTAAACTTCTATGATAGGGCAATCAGAGACTCGAATACATCGTATTATATTATGGTTAATATAAGAATTCAGCAAAATTCTATCACATTTGTTCAATTTACGTCGCTCCTATTTCAGATAGCGTATTGGGCTAGGCGGCACCTTAAAGCGCATGAAATGACGACTAGAATGCACTATTAAACTTCTATGATAGGGCAATCAGAAACCAGAATAGATCGTATTATATTATGGTTAATATAAGAATTCTGCGTAATTCTATCACATTTGTTCAAGTTATGTCGCCCCTATTTCAGATAGCGTACTGGGCTAGGCGGCTCCTTAAAGCGCATGAAATGACGAGTAAAATGCACTATTAAACTTCTATGATAGGGCAATCAGAGAACCGGATAGATCGTATTATATTATGTTTAATATAAGGATTCTGCGTAATTCTGTCACATTTGTTCAATTTACGTCGCCCCTATTTAGAGATAGCGTAATGGGCTTGTTGGCATCTTAAAGCGCATGAAATGTCGAGTAAAATGCACTATTAAACTTCTATGATAGGGCAATCAGAGCCCCGATTAGATCATTTTGTATTATTGTTAATATAAGGATTCAACGTAATTTTATCACATTTGATCAATTTATGTCGCTCCTATTTCAGATAGCGTATTGGGCTAGGCGGCACCTTAAAGCGCATGAAATGACGAGTAAAATGCACTATTAAACTTCTAGGGTAGGGCAAACAGAGACCCGATTAGATCATTTTATATATGGTTAATATAAGAATTCAGCGTAATTTTATCACATTTGTTAAATTTACGTCGCTCCTACTTCATATAGCGTATTGGGCGATTCGGCTTCTTAAAGCGCATGAAATGACGAGTAAAATGCACTACTAAACTTCTCGGATACGGCAATCAGAGATAGGATTAGGTCATTTTAAATTATGGTTAATATAAGAATTCTGCGTAATTCTATCACATTTGTTCAATTTACGTCGCTCCCATTTCAGATAGCGCATTGGGCTAAGCGGCACCTTAAAGCGCATGGCATGACGAGTAAAATGCACTATTAAACTTCTATGATAGGGCAATCAGAGACCCGAATAGATCATATTATATTATGGTCAATATAAGAATTCAGCAAAATTCTATCACATTTGTTCAATTTACGTCGCTCCTATTTCAGATAGCGTATTGGGCTAGGCGGCACCTTAAAGCACATGAAAGGACGAGTAAAATGCACTATTAAACTTCTATGATAGGGCAATCAGAGACCCGAATACATCGTATTATATTATGGTTAATATAAGAATCCTGCAAAATTCTATCACATTTATTCAATTTACGTCGCTCCTATTTCAGATAGCTTATTGGGCTAGGCGGCACCTTAAAGCGCATGGAATGGCGACTAAAATGCACGATTAAACTTCTATGATAGGGCAATCAGAAACCAGAATAGATCGTATTATATTATGGTTAATATAAGAATTCTGCGTAATTCTATCACATTTGTTCAATTTATGTCGCTCCTATTTCAGATAGCGTATTGGGCTAGGCGGCACCTTAAAGCGCATGATGTGACGAGTAAAATCCAACATTAAACTGCTATGATAGGGCAATCAGAGACCCGAATAGATCGTATTATATTATGGTTAATATAAGAATTCTGCGTAATTCTATCACATTTGTTCAATTTACGTCGCCCCTATTTCAGATAGCGTACTGGGCTCCGCGGCACCTTCAAGCGCATGAAATGACGAGTGAAATGCACTATTAAACTTCTATGATAGGGCAATCAGACACCCGAATAGATCATATTATATTATGGTCAATATAAGAATTCTGCGTAATTCTATCACATTTGTTCAATTTATGTCGCTCCTATTTCAGATAGCGTATTGGTCGATTCGGCATCTTAAAGCGCATGAAATGACGAGTAAAATGCACTTTCAAACTTCTATGATAGGGCAATCAGAGATACGATTATGTCATTTTAAATTATGGTTAATATAAGAATTCTGCGTAATTCTATCACACTTGTTCAATTTACGTCGCTCCCATTTCAGAAAGCGCATTGGGCTAAGCGGCACCTTAAAGCGCATGGAATGACGAGTAAAATGCAGTACTAAACTTCTTTGATAGGGCAATCAGAGACCCGAATAGATCATCTTAAATTATGGTTAATATAAGAATTCTTGCGTAATTCTATCACATTTGTTCAATTTACGTCGCTCCTATTTCAGATAGCGTATTGGGCTAAGCGGCATCTTAAAGCGCATGAAATGACGAGTGAAATGCACTTTCAAACTTCTATGATAGGGCAATCAGAGATACGATTATGTAATTTTAAATTATGGTTAATATAAGAATTCTGCGTAATTCTATCACACTTGTTCAATTTACGTCGCTCCCATTTCAGAAAGCGCATTGAGCTAAGCGGCACCTTAAAGCGCATGGCATGACGAGTAAAATGCAGGACTAAACTTCTTTGATAGGGCAAGCAGAGACCCGATGAGATCATTTTATATTATGGTTTATATAAGAATTCTGCGTAACTCTATCACATTTATGCAATTTACGCTGCTCCAATTTCAGATAGCGGATTGGGCTAGACGGCGCCTTAAAGCGCATGAAATGACGAGTAAAATGCACTGCTGAACTTCTGTGACAGGGCAATCAGAGACCCGAATAGATCGTATTATATTATGGTTAATATAAGAATTCAGCGTAATTTTATCACATTTGTTCAATTTAAGTCGCCCCTATTTCAGATAGCGTACTGGGCTAGGCGGCACCTTAAAGCGCATGAAATGACGAGTGAAATGCACTATTAAACTTCTAGGGTAGTGCAATCAGAGACCCGAATAGATCGTATTATATTATGGTTAATATAAGAATTCAGCGTAATTTTATCACATTTGTTCAATTTAAGTCGCCCCTATTTCAGATAGCGTACTGGGCTAGGCGGCACCTTAAAGCGCATGAAATGACGAGTGAAATGCACTATTAAACTTCTATGATAGGGCAATCAGAGACCCGAATAGATCATATTATATTATGGTCAATATAAGAATTCAGCAAAATTCTATCACATTTGTTCAATTTACGTCGCTCCTATTTCAGACTGCGTATTGGGCTAGGCGGCACCTTAAAGCACATGAAAGGACGAGTAAAATGCACTATTAAACTTCTATGATAGGGCAATCAGAGACCCGAATACATCGTATTATATTATGGTTAATATAAGAATTCAGCAAAATTCTATCACATTTGTTCAATTTACGTCGTTCCTATTTCAGATAGCGTATTGGGCTAGGCGGCTCCTTAAAGCGCATGAAATGACGACAAAAATGCACTATTAAACTTCTATGATAGGGCAATCAGAAACCAGAATAGATCGTATTATATTATGGTTAATATAAGAATTCTGCGTAATTGTATCACAGTTGTTCAATTTATGTCGCTCCTATTTCAGATAGCGTATTGGGCTAGGCGGCTCCTTAAAGCGCATGAAATGACGAGTAAAATGCACTATTAAACTTCTATGATAGGGCAATCAGAGAACCGGATAGATCGTATTATGTTATGTTTAATATCAGAATTCTGCGTAATTCTGTCACATTTGTTCAATTTACGTCGCCCCTATCTAGAGATAGCGTATTGGGCTTGTTGGCATCTTAAAGCGCATGAAATGTCGAGTGAAATGCACTATTAAACTTCTATGATGGGGCAATCAGAGACCCGATTAGATAGTATTATATTATGGTTAACATATTGTTACGAACACCGTGAAGCCAACCGTGATCGACCCGAAGGGAGCGTTCGATCTGTCGTTAAGGGACGATCGCCGTTATTGATGAAACAGATCAATGAGAGAGTCCGATTGACAGTCAAGGAGACAAGACGCGATATTATAGACTCTGCCATTCCTTGTTTATATCCTGATAATAAAGTTATAAGTGTGAACATGTCGTGCGATGATAATCCCCGGCGCAACAATATGAATTCTGCGTAATTCTATCACGTCTGTTCAATTTACGTAGCTCCAATTTCAGATAGCGTTTTGGACAAGGTGGCATCTTAAAGCACATGAAATGTCGAGTAAAATGCACTATTAAACTTCTATGATAGGGCAATCAGAGACCCGAATAGATCATATTATATTATGTTTAATATAAGAATTCAGCAAAATTCTATCACATTTGTTCAATTTACGTCGCTCCTATTTCAGATAGCGTATTGGGCTAGGCGGCACCTTAAAGCACATGAAAGGACGAGTAAAATGCACTATTAAACTTCTATGATAGGGCAATCAGAAACCAGAATAGATCGTATTATATTATGGTTAATATAAGAATTCTTGCGTAATTCGATCACATTTGTTCAATTTACGTCGTTCCTATTTCAGATAGCGTATTGGGCTAGGCGGCTCCTTAAAGCGCATGAAATGACGAGTAACATGCACTATTAAACTTCTATGATAGGGCAATCAGAAACCAGAATAGATCGTATTATATCATGGTTAATATAAGAATTCAGCGTAATTCTATCACATTTGTTCAAATTATGTCGCCCCTGTTTCAGATAGCGTATTGGGCTAGGCGGCTCCTTAAAGCGCATGAAATGACGAGTAACATGCACTATTAAACTTCTATGATAGGGCAATCAGAGAACCGGATAGATCGTATAATATTATGTTTAAGATAAGAATTCTGCGTAATTCTGTCACATTTGTTCAATTTACGTCGCCCCTATTTAGAGACAGCGTACTGGGCTTGTTGGCATCTTAAAGCGCATGAAATGTCGAGTCAAATGCACTATTAAACTTCTAGGGTAGGGCAAACAGAGACCCGATTATATCATTTTATATTATGGTTAATATAAGAATTCTGCGTAGTTTTATCACATTTGCTCAATTTACGTCGCTCCTATTTCAGATAGCGTATTGGGCTAGGCGGCGCCTTAAAGCGCATGAAATGACGAGTAAAATGCGCTATTAAACTTCTATGATAGCGCAATCAGAGACCCGATTAGATCATTTTACATTATGGATAATGTAAGAATTCTGCGTGCTTCTATCACATTTGTTCAATTTGTGTCGCTCCAATTTCAGATAGCGTATTGGACTAGGCGATACCTTAAAGCACATGAAATGACGAGTAAAATGCACTATTAAACTTCTATGATAGAGCAGTCAGAGACGCGGATGGAGCGTATTATATTATGATTAATGTAAGAATTCTGCGTAATTCTATCACATTTGTTCAATTTACGTCGCCCCTATTTTAGATAGCGTATTGGGCTAGGTAGCATCTTAAAGCGCATGAAATGTCGAGTAAAATGCACTAGAAAACTTCTATGACAGTGCAATCAGAGACCCGATTAGATCATTTTGTATTATTGTTAATATAAGAATTCAACGTAATTTTATCACATTTGTTCAATTTATGTCGCTCCTATTTCAGATAGCGTATTGGGCTAGGCGGCACCTTAAAGCGCATGATGTGGCGAGTAAAATCCACTATTAAACCTCTATGATAGGGCAATCAGAGACCCGAATAGATCGTATTATATTATGGTTAATATAAAAATTCAGCGTAATTTTATCACATTTGTTCAATTTAAGTCGCCCCTATTTCAGATAGCGTACTGGGCTAGGCGGCACCTTAAAGCGCATGAAATGACGAGTGAAATGCACTATTAACTTCTATGATAGGGCAATCAGAGACCCGAATAGATCATATTATATTATGGTCAATATAAGAATTCAGCAAAATTCTATCACATTTGTTCAATTTACGTCGCTCCTATTTCAGACAGCGTATTGGGCTAGGCGGCACCTTAAAGCACATGAAAGGACGAGTAAAATGCACTATTAAACTTCTATGATAGGGCAATCAGAGACCCGAATACATCGTATTATATTATGGTTAATATAAGAATTCAGCAAAATTCTATCACATTTGTTCAATTTACGTCGCTCCTATTTCAGATAGCGTATTGGGCTAGGCGGCACCTTAAAGCGCATGAAATGACGACAAAAATGCACTATTAAACTTCTATGATAGGGCAATCAGAAACCAGAATAGATCGTATTATATTATGGTTAATATAAGAATTCTGCGTAATTGTATCACAGTTGTTCAATTTATGTCGCTCCTATTTCAGATAGCGTATTGAGCTAGGCGGCTCCTTAAAGCGCATGAAATGACGAGTAAAATGCACTATTAAACTTCTATGATAGGGCAATCAGAGAACCGGATAGATCGTATTATGTTATGTTTAATATCAGAATTCTGCGTAATTCTGTCACATTTGTTCAATTTACGTCGCCCCTATCGAGAGATAGCGTATTGGGCTTGTTGGCATCTTAAAGCGCATGAAATGTCGAGTGAAATGCACTATTAAACTTCTATGATGGGGCAATCAGAGACCCGATTAGATAGTATTATATTATGGTTAACATATTGTTACGAACACCGTGAAGCCAACCGTGATCGACCCGAAGGGAGCGTTCGATCTGTCGTTAAGGGACGATCGCCGTTGTTGATGAAACAGATCAATGAGAGAGTCTGATTGACAGTCAAGGAGACAAGACGCGATATTATAGACTCTGCCATTCCTTGTTTATATCCTGATAATAAAGTTATAAGTGTGAACATGTCGTGCGATGATAATCCCCGGCGCAGCAATATGAATTCTGCGTAATTCTATCACGTCTGTTCAATTTACGTCGCTCCTATTTCAGATAGCGTATTGGGCTAGGCGGCACCTTAAAGCGCATGAAATGACGACAAAAATGCACTATTAAACTTCTATGATAGGGCAATCAGAAACCAGAATAGATCGTATTATATTATGGTTAATATAAGAATTCTGCGTAATTGTATCACAGTTGTTCAATTTATGTCGCTCCTATTTCAGATAGCGTACTGGGCTAAGCGGCATCATAAAGCGCATGCAATTACGAGTAAAATGCACTACTAAACTTCTCGGATAGGGCAATCACAGACCCGACAAGGTCATTTTAAATTATGGTTAATATAAGAATTCTGCGTAATTCTATCACATTTATTCAATTCACGTCGCCCCTATATCAGACAGCGTACTGGGCTAGGAGGCACCTTAAAGCGCATGAAATGACGAGTGAAATACACTATTAAACTTCTATGATAGGGCAATCAGAGACCCGAATAGATCATATTATATTATGTTTAATATAAGAATTCAGCAAAATTCTATCACATTTGTTCAATTTACGTCGCTCCTATTTCAGATAGCGTATTGGGCTAGGCGGCACCTTAAAGCACATGAAAGGACGAGTAAAATGCACTATTAAACTTCTATGATAGGGCAATCAGAAACCAGAATAGATCGTATTATATTATGGTTAATATAAGAATTCTTGCGTAATTCTATCACATTTGTTCAATTTACGTCGTTCCTATTTCAGATAGCGTATTGGGCTAGGCGGCTCCTTAAAGCGCATGAAATGACGAGTAACATGCACTATTAAACTTCTATGATAGGGCAATCAGAGAACCGGATAGATCGTATAATATTATGTTTAAGATAAGAATTTTGCGTAATTCTGTCACATTTGTTCAGTTTACGTCGCCCCTATTTAGAGATAGCGTACTGGGCTTGTTGGCATCTTAAAGCGCATGAAATGTCGAGTCAAATGCACTATTAAACTTCTAGGGTAGGGCAAACAGAGACCCGATTATATCATTTTATATTATGGTTAATATAAGAATTCTGCGTAATTTTATCACATTTGTTCAATTTACGTCGCTCCTATTTAGATAGCGTTTTGGGCGATTCGGCATCTTAAAGCGCATGAAATGACGAGTAAAATGCACTTGTAAACTTCTATGATAGGGCAATCAGAGACCCGAATACATCGTATTATATTATGGTTAATATATGAATTCTGCGTAATTCTATCACGTCTGTTCAATTTACGTAGCTCCAATTTCAGATAGCGTTTTGGACTAGGTGGCATCTTAAAGCGCATGAAATGTCGAGTAAAATGCACTATTAAACTTCTACGATAGGGCAATCAGAGACCCGAATTGATCGTATTACATTATGGTTAATATAAGAATTCTGTGTAATTCTATCACATTTGTTCAATTTACGCCGCCCCTATTTCAGATAGCTTATTGGGCTAGGTGGCATCTTAAAGCGCTTGAAATGTCGAGTAAAATGCACTATTAAACATCTATGATAGGGCAATCAGAGACCCGATTAGATCATTTTGTATTATTGTTAATATAAGTATTTAACGTAATTTTATCACATTTGTTCAATTTATATTGCTCCTATTTCAGATAGCGTAATGGGCTAGACGGCACCTTATAGCGCATGAAATGACGAGTAAAATGCACTATTAAACTTCTATGATAGGGCAATCAGAGAACCGAGTAGATCGTAACATATTATGGTTAATGTAAGAATTCTGCGTAATTCTATCACATTTGTTCAATTCATGTCGCTCCTATTACAGATAGCGTATTGTGCTAGGCGGCATGTTAAAGCGCATGAAATGACGAGTAAAACGCACTATTAAACTTCTGTGATAGGGCAATCAGAGACCCGATTAGATCATTTTATATTATTGTTAATATAAGAATTCTGCGTAATTCTATCACATTTGTTCAATTTATGTCGCTCCTATTTCAGATAGCGTATTGGACTAGGCGGCACCATAAAGCGCATGAAATGACGAGTACAATGCACTACTAATCTTCTACGATAGGGCAATCAGAGACCCGATCAGATAATTTTATATTATGGTTAATATAAGAATTCAGCGAAATTGTATCACATTTGTTTAATTTACGTCGCTCCTATTTCAGATAGTATATTGGGCTATGCGGCATCTTAAAGCGCGTGGAATGACGAGTAAAATGCCCTCCTAACCTTCTATGATAGGGCAATCAGAGACCCGATTAGATCATTTTATATTATGGACAATATAAGAATTCTGCGTGCGTCTATCACATTTGTTCAATTTGTGTCGCTCCTATTTCAGATAGCGTACTGAACTAGGCGATACCTTAAAGCACATGAAATGACGAGTAAAATGCACTATTAAACTTCTATGATAGGGCAGTCAGAGACGCGGATGGAGCGTATTATATTATGATTAATGTAAGAATTCTGCGTAATTCTATCACATTTGTTCAATTTACGTCGCCCCTATTTCAGATAGCGTATTGGGCTAGGTAGCATCTTAAAGCGCATGAAATGTCGAGTAAAATGCACTAGAAAACTTCTATGACAGTGCAATCAGAGACCCGATTAGATCATTTTGTATTATTGTTAATATAAGAATTCAACGTAATTTTATCAGATTTGTTCAATTTATGTCGCTCCTATTTCAGATAGCGTATTGGGCTAGGCGGCACCTTAAAGCGCATGATGTGACGAGTAAAATCCACAATTAAATCTATATGATAGGGCAATCAGAGACCCGAATAGATCGTATTATATTATGGTTAATATAAGAATACAGCGTAATTTTATCACATTTGTTCAATTTACGTCGCCCCTAATCCAGATAGCGTACTGGGCTGTGCGGCACCTTAAAGCGCATGAAATGGCGAGTGAAATGCACTATTAAACTTCTATGATAGGGCAATCAGAGACCCGAATATGTCATATTATATTATGGTTAATATACGAATTCAGCAAAATTCAATCACATTTGTTCAATTCACGTCGCTCCTATTTCAGATAGCGTATTGGGCTAGGCGGCACCTTAAAGCGCATGAAATGACGAGTAAAATGCACTATTAAACTTCTATGATAGGGCAATCAGAAACCAGAATAGATCGTATTATATCATGGTTAATATAAGAATTCAGCGTAATTCTATCACATTTGTTCAAATTATGTCGCCCCTGTTTCAGATAGCGTATTGGGCTAGGCGGCTCCTTAAAGCGCATGAAATGACGAGTAAAATGCACTATTAAACTTCTATGATAGGGCAATCAGAGAACCGGATAGATCGTATTATATTATGTTAAATATAAGAATTCTGCGTAATTCTGTCACATTTGTTCAATTTACGTCGCCCCTATTTAGAGAGAGCGTATTGGGCTTGTTGGCATTTTAAAGCGCATGAAATGTCGAGTAAAATGCACTCTTAAACTTCTAGGGTAGGGCAAACAGAGACCCGATTAGATCATTTTGTATTATTGTTAATATAAGAATTCAAGGTAGTTTTATCACATTTGTTCAATTTATGTCGCTCCTATTTCAGATAGCGTATTGGGCTAGGCGGCACCTTAAAGCGCATGATGTGACGAGTAAAATCCACTATTAAACTTCTATGATAGGGCAATCAGAGACCCGAGTAGATCGTATTATATTATGGTTAATATAAGAATTCAGCGTAATTTTATCACATTTGTTCAATTTACGTCGCCCATATTTCAAATAGCGTCCTGGGCTAGGCGGCACCTTATAGCGCATGAAATGACGAGTGAAATGCACTACTAAACTTCTCGAATACGGCAATCAGAGATAGGATTAGGTCATTTTAAATTATGGTTAATATAAGAATTCTGCGTAATTCTATCACACTTGTTCAATTTACGTCGCTCCCATTTCAGATAGCGCATTGGGCTAAGCGGCACCTTAAAGCGCATGGCATGACGAGTAAAATGCAGTACTAAACTTCTTTGATAGGGCAATCAGAGACCCGATGAGATCATTTTATATTATGGTTTATATAAGAATTCTACGTAACTCTATCACATTTATTCAATTTACGCTGCTCCAATTTCAGATAGCGGATTGGGCTAGACGGCGACTTAAAGCGCATGAAATGACGAGTAAAATACACTGCTGAACTTCTGTGACAGGGCAATCAGAGACCCGATTAGATCATCTTAAATTATGGTTAATATAAGAATTCTTGCGTAATTCTATCACATTTGTTCAATTTACGTCGCTCCTATTTCAGTTAGCGCATTGGTCGATTCGGCATCTTAAAGCGCATGAAATGACGAGTAAAATGCACTACTAAACTTCTCGGATAGGGCAATCAGAGATACGATTAGGTCATTTTAAATTATGGTTAATATAAGAATTCTGCATAATTCTATCACACTTGTTCAATTTACGTCGCTCCCATTTCAGATAGCGTATTGGGCTAAGCGGCACCATAAAGCGCATGAAATGACGAGAACAATCCAATATTCAACTTCTATGATAGGGCAATCAGAGACCCGATTAGATCATTTCAAATTATGGTTAATACAAGAATTCTGCGTAATTCTATCACATTTGTTCAATTTACGTCGCTCCTATTTCGGATAACATATTGTGCTAAGAAGCATCTCAAAGCGCATGGAATAGCGAGCAAAATGCACTATTAAACTTCTAGGATAAGGCAAACGGAGACCCGATTATACCTTGTTATATTACGGTTAGCATAAGAATGCAGCGTAATTCTATCACATTTGTTCAATTTACGTCGCTCCTGCTTCAGATGGCGTATTCGTCTAAGCGGCACCTTAAAGCGCATGAAATGTCGAGTAAAGTGCACTACTAAACTTCTAGGATGGGGCAATCAGAGACCCGATTAGATCGTCGTATATTATGGTTAATTTAAGAATTCGTCGTAACTCTATCACATTTGTTTAATTTACGTAGCTCTAATTTCAGATCGCGTATTGGGTTAGGCTGCACCTTAAAGCGCATGAAATGACGAGTAAAATGCAATACTAAACTTCTAGGATAGGGCAATCAGAGACCCGATCAGGTCATCTTGTATTATGATTAATATAAGGATGCAGCGTAATTTTATCACATTTGATCAATTTACATCGCCCCTATTTCAGATAGCGTATTAGGCTAGGTGGCATCTCAAAGCGCATGAAATGTCGAGTAAAATGCACTATTAAACTTCTAGGCTAGGGCAAACAGAGACCCGATTACGTCATCTTATATTATGATTAATATAAGGATGCACCGTAATTCCATCAGATTTGTTCAATTTACGTCGCTCCAATTTCAGACTGCGTGTTGGGCTAGGCGGCATCTTAAAGCGCGTGGAATGTCGACTAAAGTGCACTATTAAACTTCTATGATAGGGCAATCAGAGACCCGATTAGATCATTTTGTGTTATTGTTAATATAAGAATCCAACGTAATTTTATCACATTTGATCAATTTATGTCGCTCCTATTTCAGATAGCGTATTGTGCTAGGCGGCACCTTAAAGCGCATGAAATGACGAGCAAAATGCACTATTAAACTTCTATGATAGGGCAGTCAGAGACCCGAATAGATCGTATTATATTATGGTTTATATATGAATTCTGCGTAATTCTATCACGTCTGTTCAATTTACGTAGCTCCAATTTCAGATAGCGTTTTGGCCTAGGTGGCATCTTAAAGCGCATGAAATGTCGAGTAAAATGCACTATGAAACTTCTAGGGTAGGGCAAACAGAGACCCGATTATATCATTTTATATTATGGTTAATATAAGAATTCTGCGTAACTCTATCACATTTATTCAATTTACGCAGCTCCTATTTCAGATAGCGTATTGGGCTAGGCGGCACCTTAAAGCGCATGAAATGACGACAAAAATGCACTATTAAACTTCTATGATAGGGCAATCAGAAACCAGAATAGATCGTATTATATTATGGTTAATATAAGAATTCTGCGTAATTCTATCACATTTGTTCAATTTATGTCGCTCCTATTTCAGATAGCGCATTGGGCTAGGCGGCTCCTTAAAGCGCATGAAATAACGAGTAAAATGCACTATTAAACTTCTATGATAGGGCAATCACAGAACCGGATAGATCGTATTATGTTATGTTTAATATAAGAATTCTGCGTAATTCTGTCACATTTGTTCAATTTACGTCGCTCCTGCTTCAGGTTGCGTATTCGTCTAAGCGGCATCTTAATGCGCATGAAATGTCAAGTAAAGTGCACTACTAAACTTCTAGGATGGGGCAATCAGAGACCCGATTAGATCGTCGTATATTATAGTTAATTTAAGAATTCGTCGTAACTCTATCACATTTGTTTAATTTACGTAGCTCTAATTTCAGATCGCGTATTGGGATAGGCTGCACCTTAAAGCACATGAAATGACGAGTAAAATGCAATACTAAGCTTCTAGGATAGGGCAATCAGAGACCCGATTAGATCATTTTATATTATGGTAAATATGAGAATTCAGCGAGATTCTATCACATTTGTTTAATTTACGTACCTCCAATTTCAGATAGCGCATTGGGCTAGGCGGCATCTTAAGGCGCATGAAATGTCGAGTAAAATGCACTTCCACACTTCTCGGATAGGGCTAACAGAGACCCGATTAGGACATCTTATATTATGGTTAATATAAGAATTCAACGTAATTTTATCACATTTGTTCAATTTATATCGCTCCTATTTCAGATAGCGGATTGGGCCTGGCGGCACCTTAAAGCGCATGAATTGACGTGTAAAATATACTATTAAACTTCTATGATAGGGCAATCAGAGACCCAAATAGATCGTAATATATTATGGTTAATACAAGAATTCTGCGTAATTGTATCACGTTTGTTCAATTTACGTAGCTCCAATTTCAGATAGCGTATTGGGCTAAGCGGCATCTTAAAGCGCATGAAATGTGGAGTAAAACGCATTACTAAACTTCTAGGATAGGGCAATCAGAGACCCGATTAGATCATTTTATATTATGGTTAATATAAGAATTCAGCGAAATTCTATCACATTTGTTCAATTTTGGTCGCTCCTATTTGAGATAGCGTATTGGGCTAAGTGGCACCTTAAAGCGCATGAAATGACGAGTAAAATGCCCCATTAAACTTCTATGATAGGGCAATCAGAGACCCGTTTAGATCATTTTATATTATTGTTAATATAAGAATTCAACGTAATTTTATCACATTCGTTCAATTTATGTCGCTCCAACTTCAGATAGCGTATTGGGCTAGGTGGCACCTTAAAGCGCATGAAATGTCGAGTAAAATGCACTATTAACCTTCTATGATAGGGCAATCTGAGACCAGAATTGATCGTATTATATTATGGTTAATATAAGAATTCTGCGTAATTCTATCACTTTTGTTCAATTTACGTCGCCCCTATTTCAGATAGCGTATTGGGCTAGGTGGCATCTTAAAGCGCACGAAATGACGAGTAAAATGCACTATTAAACTTCTAGGGTAGGGCAAACAGAGACCCGATTAGATCATTTTACATTATGGTTAATTTAAGAATTCAGCGAAATTCTATCACATTTGTTCAATTTACGTCGCTCCTATTTCAGATAGCGTATTGGGCTAAGCGGCATCTTAAAGCGCATGAAATGACGAGTAAAATGCACTACCAAACTTCTCGGATAGGGCTAACAGAGACCCGATTAGGTCATCTTATATTATGGTTAATATAAGAATTCAACGTAATTTTATCACATTCGTTCAATTTATGTCGCTCCAACTTCAGATAGCGTATTGCGCTAAGCGGCACCTTAAAGCGCATGAAATGCCGAGCAAAACGCACTGTTAAAGTTCTATGATAGGGAAATTAGAGACCCGAATAGATCGTATTATATTATGGTTAATACAAGAATTCTGCGTAATTCTATCACATTTGTTCAATTTATGTCGCTCCTACTTCAGATAGCGTATTGGGCTAAGCGGCATCTTAAAGCGCATGAAATATCGAGCAATATGCACTACTAAACTTCGAGGATAGGGCAATCAGAGACCCGATAAGATCATCTTATGTTTGGATTAATATAAGAATTCTGCGTAATTCTATCACGTTTGTTCAATTTACGTAGCTCCAATTTCAGATAGCGTATTGGGCTAGGTGGCATCTTAAAGCGCATGAAATGTCGAGTAAAATGCACTATTAAACTTCTACGATAGGGCAATCAGAGACCCGATTAGATCATTCTATATTATGGTTAATGTAAGAATTCAGCGAAATTCTATCACATTTGTTCAATTTACGACGCCCCTATTTCAGATAGCGTATTGTGCTAGGCGGCATCTTAAAGCGCGTGGAATGGCGAGTAAAATTCACTACTAACCTTCTATGATAGGGCAATCAGAGACCCGATTAGGTCATCTAATATTATGGTTAATATAAGAATTCGGCGAAATTTTATCACATTTGTTCAATTTACGGCGCCCCTATTTCAGATAGCGTATTGTTCTAGGTGGCATCTTAAAGTGCATGAAGCGTTGAGTAAAATGCACTATTAAACTTCTATGATAGGGCAATCAGAGACCCGATTAGATCATTTTATATTTTTTTTAATATAAGAATTCACCGTAATTTTATCACATTTGTTCAATTTATATCGCGCCTATTTCAGATAGCGGATTGGGCCGGGCGGCACCTTAAAGCGCATGAAATGACTTGTAAAATGCACTATTAAACTTCTATGATAGGGCAATCAGAGACCCGATTAGATCATCTTATATTATGGTTAATTTAAGAATTCGTCGTAACTCTATCACATTTGGTCAATTTACGTAGCTCCAATTTCAGATAGCGTATTGGGATCGGCGGCACCTTAAAGCGCATGAAATGACGAGTAAAATGCACTATTAAACTCCTAAGATAGGGCAATCAGAGACCCGATTAGATCATCTTATATTATGGTTAACATAAGAATTCTGCGTAACTCTATCACATTTGTTCAATTTACGTCGCTCCTATTTCAGATAGCGTATTGGGCTAAGCGGAAATTTAAAGCGCATGAAATGACGAGTAAAATGCACTATTAAACTTCTATGATAAGGCAATCGGAGACACGATTAGATCATTTTATATTATGGTTAATTTAAGAATTCAGCGAAACTCTATCACACTTGTCCAATTTACGTAGCTCCAATTTCAGATAGCGTATTGGGGTAGGCGGCACCTTAAAGCGCATGTAATGACGAGTAAAATACACTATTAAACTTCTATGATAAGGCAATCAGAGACCCGATTAGATCATTCTATATTATGGTTAATATAAGAATTCAGCGAAATTCTATCGCATTTGTTCAATTTACGTCGCTCCTATTTCGGATAGCGTATTGGGCTAAGCAGCATCTCAAAGCGCATGAAATGGCGAGTAAAATGCACTATTAAACTTCTAGGATAGGGCAATCAGAGACCCGATTAGGTCATCTTATATTATGATTAATATAAGAATTCAGTGTAATTCTATCACATTTGTTCAATTTACGACGCTCCTGTTCCAGATAGCGTATTGGGCGAGGCGGCATCTTAAAGCGCATCAAATGTCGCGTAAAATGCACTATTAAGCTTCTATGATAGGGCAATCAGAGACCCGATTAGATCATCTTATATTATGATTAATATAAGAATTGTGCGTAATTCTATCACATTTGCTTAATTTACGTCGCTCCTATTTCAGATAGCGTATTGGGCTAGGCGGCACCTTAAAGAACATGAAATGGCGAGTAAAAGGCACGAATAAACTTCTCTGATAGGGCAATCAGAGACCCGATTAGGTCATCTTATATTATGCTTAATATAAGAATTCTGCGTAATTCTATCACGTTCGTTCAATTTACGTAGCTCCAATTTCAGATAGCGTATTGGGCTAGGCGGCATCTTAAAGCGCATGGAATGGCGAGTAAAATGCACTATTAAACTTCTATGATAGGGCAATCAGAGACCCGATTAGATCATTCTATATTATGGTTAATATAAGAATTCAGCGAAATTCTATCGCATTTGTTCAATTTACGTCGCTCCTATTTCGGATAGCGTATTGGGCTAAGCAGCATCTCAAAGCGCATGAAATGTCGCGTAAAATGCACTATTACACTTCTAGGGTAGGGCAAACAGAGACCCGGTTAGATCATTTTATATTATGGTTCATACAAGAAGGAAGCGTAATTCTATCACATTTGTTCAATTTATGACGCTCCTATTTCAGATAGTATATTGGGCTAGGCGGCATCTTTAAGAGCGTCGAATGACGAGTAAAATACACTACTAACTTTCTATGATTGGGCAATCAGAGACCCGAATAGATCATATTATAGTATGGTTAATATAAGAAGTCTGCGTAATTCTATCACGTTTGTTCAATTTACGTCGCTCCTACTTCAGGTTGCGTATTGAGCTAGGTGGCATCTTAAAGCGCATGAAATGTCGAGTAAAATGCCCTATTAAACTTCTATGATGGGGCAATCAGATACCTGATTAGATCATTCTATATTATGGTTAATATATGAATTCTGCGTGATTCTATTACATTTGTTCCATTTACGTCGCTCCTATTTCATATAGCGTATTGGGCTAAACGGCATCTTAAAGCGCATGAAATGTCGAGTAAAATGCACCACGAAACTTCTAGGATAGGGCAATCAGTGACCCGATTAGATCATTTTACATTATGGTTAATTTAAGAATTCAGCGAAATTCTATCACATTTGTTCAATTTACGTCGCTCCTATTTCAGATAGCGTATTGGGCTAAGCGGCATCTTAAAGCGCATGAAATGGCGAGTAAAATGCACTACCAAACTTCTCGGATAGGGCTAACAGAGACCCGATTAGGTCATCTTATATTATGGTTAATATAAGAATTCAACGTAATTTTATCACATTCGTTCAATTTATGTCGCTCCAACTTCAGATAGCGTATTGGGCTAAGCGGCACCTTAAAGCGCATGAAATGCCGAGCAAAACGCACTGTTAAAGTTCTATGATAGGGAAATTAGAGACCCGAATAGATCGTATTATATTATGGTTAATACAAGAATTCTGCGTAATTCTATCACATTTGTTCAATTTATGTCGCTCCTACTTCAGATAGCGTATTGGGCTAAGCGGCATCTTAAAGCGCATGAAATATCGAGTAACATGCACTACTAAACTTCGAGGATAGGGCAATCAGAGACCCGATAAGGTCATCTTATGTTTGGATTAATATAAGAATTCTGCGTAATTCTATCACGTTTGTTCAATTTACGTAGCTCCAATTTCAGATAGCGTATTGGGCTAGGTGGCATCTTAAACCGCATGAAATGTCGAGTAAAATGCACTATTAAACTTCTACGATAGGGCAATCAGAGACCCGATTAGATCATTCTATATTATGGTTAATGTAAGAATTCAGCGAAATTCTATCACATTTGTTCAATTTACGACGCCCCTATTTCAGATAGCGTATTGTGCTAGGCGGCATCTTAAAGCGCGTGGAATGGCGAGTAAAATTCACTACTAACCTTCTATGATAGGGCAATCAGAGACCCGATCAGATGATTTTATATTATGGTTAATATAAGAATTCTGCGAAATTCTATCACATTTGTTCAATTTACGTAGCTCCAATTTCAGATAGCGTATTGGGCTAGGCGGCGTCTTAAGGCGCGTGAAATGTCGAGTAAAATGCACTACCAAACTTCTCGGATAGGGCTAACAGAGACCCGATTAGGTCATCTAATATTATGGTTAATATAAGAATTCGGCGAAATTTTATCACATTTGTTCAATTTACGTCGCCCCTATTTCAGATAATGTATTGTTCTAGGTGGCATCTTAAAGTGCATGAAGCGTTGAGTAAAATGCACTATTAAACTTCTATGATAGGGCAATCAGAGACCCGATTAGATCATTTTATATTTTTTTTAATATAAGAATTCACCGTAATTTTATCACATTTGTTCAATTTATATCGCGCCTATTTCAGAAAGCGGATTGGGCCGGGCGGCACCTTAAAGCGCATGAAATGACTTGTAAAATGCACTATTAAACTTCTATGATAGGGCAATCAGAGACCCGATTAGATCATCTTATATTATGGTTAATTTAAGAATTCGTCGTAACTCTATCACATTTGGTCAATTTACGTAGCTCCAATTTCAGATAGCGAATTGGGATCGGCGGCACCTTAAAGCGCATGAAATGACGAGTAAAATGCACTATTAAACTCCTAAGATAGGGCAATCAGAGACCCGATTAGATCATCTTATATTATGGTTAACATAAGAATTCTGCGTAACTCTATCACATTTGTTCAATTTACGTAGCTCCTATTTCGGATAGCGTATTGCGCTAAGCAGCATCTCAAAGCGCATGAAATGGCGAGTAAAATGCACTATTAAACTTCTAGGATAGGGCAATCAGAGACCCGATTTGGTCATCTTATATTATGATTAATATAAGAATTCAGTGTAATTCTATCACATTTGTTCAATCTACGTCGCTCCTATTTCAGATAGCGTATTGGGCTAGGCGGCATCTTAAAGCGCATGGAATGGCGAGTAAAATGCACTATTAAACTTCTATGATAGGGCAATCAGAGACCCGATTAGATCTTTTTATATTTTGGTTCATATAAGAATTCAGCGAAATTCTATCGCATTTGTTCAATTTACGTCGCTCCTATTTCGGATAGCGTATTGGGCTAAGCAGCATCTCAAAGCGCATGAAATGGCGAGTAAAATGCACTATTAAACTTCTAGTGTAGGGCAAACAGAGACCCGATTAGATCATTTTATATTATGGTTAATTTAAGAATTCAGCAAAATTCTATCACATTTGTTCAATTTACGTCGCTCCTATTTCAGATAGCGTATTGGGCTAAGCGGAAATTTAAAGCGCATGAAATGACGAGTAAAATGCACTATTAAACTTCTATGATAAGGCAATCGGAGACACGATTAGATCATTTTATATTATGGTTAATTTAAGAATTCAGCGAAACTCTATCACACTTGTCCAATTTACGTAACTCCAATTTCAGATAGCGTATTGGGCTAGGCGGCACCTTAAAGCGCATGTAATGACGAGTAAAATACACTATTAAACTTCTATGATAAGGCAATCAGAGACCCGATTAGATCATTCTATATTATGGTTAATATAAGAATTCAGCGAAATTCTATCGCATTTGTTCAATTTACGTCGCTCCTATTTCGGATAGCGTATTGGGCTAAGCAGCATCTCAAAGCGCATGAAATGGCGAGTAAAATGCACTATTAAACTTCTAGGATAGGGCAATCAGAGACCCGATTAGGTCATCTTATATTATGATTAATATAAGAATTCAGTGTAATTCTATCACATTTGTTCAATTTACGACGCTCCTGTTCCAGATAGCGTATTGGGCGAGGCGGCATCTTAAAGCGCATCAAATGTCGCGTAAAATGCACTATTAAGCTTCTATGATAGGGCAATCAGAGACCCGATTAGATCATCTTATATTATGATTAATATAAGAATTGTGCGTAATTCTATCACATTTGCTTAATTTACGTCGCTCCTATTTCAGATAGCGTATTGGGCTAGGCGGCACCTTAAAGAACATGAAATGGCGAGTAAAAGGCACTAATAAACTTCTCTGATAGGGCAATCAGAGACCCGATTAGGTCATCTTATATTATGGTTAATATAAGAATTCTGCGTAATTCTATCACGTTCGTTCAATTTACGTAGCTCCAATTTCAGATAGCGTATTGGGCTAGGCGGCATCTTAAAGCGCATGGAATGGCGAGTAAAATGCACTATTAAACTTCTATGATAGGGCAATCAGAGACCCGATTAGATCATTCTATATTATGGTTAATATAAGAATTCAGCGAAATTCTATCGCATTTGTTCAATTTACGTCGCTCCTATTTCAGATAGCGTATTGGGCTAAGCAGCATCTCAAAGCGCATGAAATGTCGCGTAAAATGCACTATTACACTTCTAGGGTAGGGCAAACAGAGACCCGGTTAGATCATTTTATATTATGGTTCATACAAGAAGGAAGCGTAATTCTATCACATTTGTTCAATTTATGACGCTCCTATTTCAGATAGTATATTGGGCTAGGCGGCATCTTTAAGAGCGTCGAATGACGAGTAAAATACACTACTAACCTTCTATGATTGGGCAATCAGAGACCCGAATAGATCATATTATAGTATGGTTAATATAAGAATTCTGCGTAATTCTATCACGTTTGTTCAATTTACGTCGCTCCTACTTCAGGTTGCGTATTGAGCTAGGTGGCATCTTAAAGCGCATGAAATGTCGAGTAAAATGCCCTATTAAACTTCTATGATGGGGCAATCAGATACCTGATTAGATCATTCTATATTATGGTTAATATATGAATTCTGCGTGATTCTATTACATTTGTTCCATTTACGTCGCTCCTATTTCATATAGCGTATTGGGCTAAACGGCATCTTAAAGCGCATGGAATGGCGAGTAAAATGCACTATTAAACTTCTAGGGTAGGGCGAACAGAGACCCGATTAGATGATTTTACGTTAAGGTGAATATAAGAATTCAGGGAAATTCTATCACATTTGTTCCATTTACGGCGTCCCTATTCCAGATAGCGTATTGGGCTAAGCGGCATCTTAAAGCGCATGAATTGTCGTGTAAAATACACTACTAACCTTCTAGGATAGGGCAATCAGAGACCCGATTCGGTCATATCTTATATTATGATTAATATAAGAATTCAGCGTAATTCTATCATATTTGTTCAATTTATGTCGGTCCTATTTCAGATAGCGTATTCGGCTAGGCGGCACCTTAAAGCGCATGAAATGACGAGTAAAATGCACTATTAAACTTCTATGATAGGGCAATCAGTGACCCGAATAGATCATATTATATTATGGTTAATATAAGAATTCTGCGTAATTCTATCACATTTGTTCAAATTACGTCGCTCCTATTTCAGATAGTTTATTGGGCTAGGCGGCATCTTAAAGAGCGTGGAATGACGAGTAAAATGCACATCTAACCTTCAATGATAGGGCAAACAGAGACCCGATTAGATCATTTTATATTATGGTTAATATAAGAACTCTGCAAAATTCTATCACATTTGTTCACTTTACGTCGCTCCTATTTCAGATAGCGCACTGGGCTAAGCGGCATCTTAAAGCGCATGAAATGTCGAGCAGAATGCACTACTAAACTTCTCGGATAGGGCAATCAGAGACCCGATTAGGTCATTTTAAATTATGGTTAATATAAGAATTCTGCGTAATTCTATCACATTTGGTCAATTTACGTCGCTCCTATTTCTGATAGCGTATAGGGCGAGGCGACATCTTAAAGCGCATGATATGTCGAGTAAAATGCACTACTAAACTTCTCGGATAGGGCAATCAGAGACCCGATTAGGTCTTCTTATATTATGATTAACATAAGAATTCAGCGTAATTCTGTCACATTTGTTCAAATTACGTCGCTCCTATTTCAGATACTATATTGGGCTAGGAGGCATCTTAAAGAGCGTGGAATGACGAGTAAAATGCACTCCTAACCTTCTATGATAGGGCAAACAGAGATCCGATTAGATCATTTTATATTATGATTAATATAAGAATTCTGCGTAATTCTATCACATTTGTTCACTTTACGTCGCTCCTATTTCAGATAGCGTATTGTGCGCGGCGGCATCTTAAAACGCATGAAATGACGAGTAAAATGCACTATTAAACTTCTAGGATAGGGCAATCAGAGACCCGATTAGATCACCTTATATTATGATTAATATAAGAATTCTGCGTACATCTATCACATTTGTTCAATTTATATCGCTCCTATTTCAGATAGCATATTGGGCTAGGCGGCACCTTAAAGCGCGTGGAATAACGAGTAAAATGCACTCCTAACCTTCTATGATAGGGCAATCAGAGACCCGATTAGATCATTTTAAAGTATGGTTAAGATAAGAATTCTGCGTAACTCTATCACATTTATTCAATTTACGTAGCTGCAATATCCGATAGCGTATTGGGCTAGTCGGCACCTTAAAGCGCATGAAATGACGAGTAAAATGCACTATTAAACATCTATGATAGGACAATCAGAGACCCGATTAGATCATTTTAATTTATGGTTAATATAAGAATTCTGCGTAATTCTACCACATTTGTTCAATTTACGACGCTTCAATTTCAGATAACGTATTGGGCTGGGCGGTATCTTAAAACGCATGAAATGACGAGTAAAATGCACTACTAAACTTCTCGGGTAGGGCAATCAGAGACCCGATTAGATCATTTTATATTTTGAGTAATATAAGAATTCAGCGAAATTCTATCACATTTGTTCAATTTACGTCGCACCTATTTCAGATAGCGTTTTGTACTAGGCGGCACCTTAAAGCGCATGGAATATCGAGTAAAATGCACTACTAAACTTCTAGGATAGGGCAATCAGAATCCCGATTAGATCATCTTATATTATTGTTAATTTAAGTATTCATCGTAACTCTATCACATTTGTCCAATTCACGTCGCTCCTACACGCGATATCGTATTGAGATAGGCGGAATTTTAAAGCGCATGAAATGGCGAGTAAAATGCACTATTAAACTTCTAGGATAGGTCAATCAGAGACCCGATTAGATCATCTTATATTATGATTAATATAAGAATTCTGCGTAATTCTATCACATTTGTTCAATTTACGTCGCTCCAACTTCAGATAGCGTATCGGGATAAGCGGCACCTTAAAGCGCATGAAATGCCGACCAAAATGCACTATTAAACTTCTAGGATAGGGCAATCAGAGACCCGATTAGATCATTTTAGATTATGGTTAATATAAGAATTCTGCGTACTTCTAACACGTTTGTTCAATTTACGTAGCTCCAATTTCAGATAGCGCGTTGGGCTGGGCGGCACCTTAAAGCGCATGAAATGGCGAGTAAAATGCACTACTAAACTTCTATGATAGGGCAATCAGAGACCCGATTAGATCATTTTATATTATTGTAAATATGAGAATTCAGCGAGATTCTATCACATTTGTTCAATTTACGTCGCTCCTATTTCAGATAGTGTATTGGGCCTGGCGGCATCTTAAAGCGCATGAAATGACGAGTAAGATGCACTACTAAACTTCTATGATAGGGCAATCAGAGACCCGATTACATCATTTTATATTATGGTAAATATGAGAATTCAGCGAGATTCTATCACATTTGTTCAATTTACGTCGCTCCTATTTCAGATAGTGTATTGGGCGTGGCGGCATCTTAAAGCGCATGAAATGACGAGTAAAATGCAGTACTAAACTGCTCGGATAGGGCAATCAGAGACCCGATTAGGTCATCTTATATTACGATTAATATAAGCATTCTGCGTAATTCTATCACAGTTGTTCAATTTACGGCGCTCCTATTCCAGATAGCGTATGGTCGAGGCGGCATCTTAAAGCGCATGAAATGTCGAGTAAAATGCACTACTAAAGGTCTCGGATAGGGCAATCAGAGACCCGATTAGGTCACCTTATATTATGATTAATATAAGAATTCTGCGTAATTCTATCACATTTGGTCAATTTACGTCGCTCCTATTTCAGATAGCGTATAGGGCGAGGCGACATCTTAAAGCGCATGATATGTCGAGTAAAATGCACTACTAAACTTCTCGGATAGGGCAATCACAGACCCGATTAGGTCTCCTTATATTATGATTAATATAATCATTCAGCGTAATTCTATCACATTTGTTCAAATTACGTCGCTCCTATTTCAGATAGTTTATTGGGCTAGGCGGCATCTTAAAGAGCGTGGAATGACGAGTAAAATGCACATCTAACCTTCAATGATAGGGCAAACAGAGACCCGATTAGATCATTTTATATTATGGTTAATATAAGAATTCTGCAAAATTCTATCACATTTGTTCACTTTACGTCGCTCCTCTTTCAGATAGCGCATTGGGCGTGGCGGCATCTTAAAGCGCATGAAATGTCGAGCAGAATGCACTCCTAAACTTCTCGGATAGGGCAATCAGAGACCCACTTAGGCCATTTTAAATTATGGTTAATATAAGAATTCTGCGTAATTCTATCACATTTGGTCAATTTACGTCGCTCCTATTTCTGATAGCGTATAGGGCGACGCGACATCTTAAAGCGCATGATATGTCGAGTAAAATGCACTACTAAACTTCTCGGATAGGGCAATCAGAGACCCGATTAGGGCTTCTTATATTATGATTAATATAAGAATTCAGCGTAATTCTATCACATTTGTTCAAATTACGTCGCTCCTATTTCAGATAGTATATTGGGCTAGGCGGTATGTTAAAGAGCGTGGAATGACGAGTAAAATGCACACCTAACCTTCAATGATAGGGCAAACAGAGACCCGATTAGATCATTTTATATTATGGTTAATATAAGAATTCTGCGTAACTCTGTCACATTTGTCCAATTTACGTAGCTCCAATTTCAGATTGCGGACTGGGCTAGGCGGCATCTTAAAGCGCATGAAATGACGAGCAAGATGCACTACCAAACTTCTCGGATAGAGCTAACAGAGACCCGATTAGGTCATCTTATATTATGGTTGATATGAGAATTCAGCGAAATTTTATCACATTTGTTCAATTTACGTCGCCCCTATTTCAGATAGTGTATTGGGATCGGTGGCATCTCAAAGCGCATGCAATGTCGAGTAAAATGAACTATTAAAATTCTAGGGTAGGGTAAACAGAGACCCGATTAGATCATTTTATGTTATGGTTAATTTAAGAATTCAGCGAAATTCTATCACATATGTTCAATTTACGTCGCTCCTATTTCAGATAGCGTATTGGGCTAGACGGCATCTTAAAGCGCATGAAATGTCGAGTAAAATGCACTAGTAAACTTCTCGGATAGGGCTAACAGAGACCCGATTAGGTCATCTTATATTATGGTTAATATAAGAATACAGCGAAATTCTATCGCACTTGTTCAATTTACGTCGCTCCTATTTTAGATAGCGTAATCGGCTAAGCGGCACCTTAAAGCGCATGAAATGAGGAGTAAAATGCACTATTACACTTCTGTGGTAGGGCAATCTGAGACCCGAATTGATCGAATTATATTATGGTTAATATAAGAATTCTGCGTAATTATATCACGTTTGTTCAATTTACGTAGCTCCAATTTCAGATAGCGTATTGCGCTGGCGGCATCTTAAAGCGCATGAAATGTCGAGTAAAATGCACTATTAATCTTCATGGGTAGGGTAAACAGAGACCCGATTAGATCATTTTATATTATGGTTAATTTAAGTTTTTAGCGAAATTCTATCACATTTGTTCAATTTACGCCGCTCCTATTTCAGATAGGGTATTGGGATAAGCGGCACCTTAAAGCGCATGAAATGACGAGTAAAATGCCCTATTAAACTTCTATGATAGGGCAATCAGAGACCCGATTAGATCATTTTATATTATTGTTAATATATGAATTCCACGTAATTTTATCACATTTGTTCAATTTATGTCGCTCCAATTTCAGATAGCGTATTGTGCTTGGCGGCACCTTAAAGCGCAGGAAATGACGAGTAAAATGCACTATTAAACTTCTATGATAGGGCAATCAGAGACCCGACTAGATCGTATTATATTATGGTTAAAATAAGAATTCTGCGTAATTCTATCACATTTGTTCTATTTATGTCGCTCCTATTTCAGATAGCGTATTGGGCTAGGCGGCACCTTAAAGCGCACGAAGTGGCGAGTACAATGCACTATTAAACTTCTATGATAGGGCAATCAGAGACCTGATTAGATCATTTTATAATATTGTTAATATAAGAATTCAACGTAATTTTATCACATTTGTTCAATTTATATCGCGCCTATTTCAGATAGCGTATTGGGCTAGGCGGCACCTTAAAGCGCATGAAATGACGAGTAAAATGCACTATTAAACTTCTATGATAGGGCAATCAGAGAACCGAATTGATCGTATTATATTATGGTTAATATAAGAATTCTGCGTACTTCTATCACGCTTGTTCAACCTACGTAGCTCCAATTTCAGATAGTGTATTGGGATAGGTGGCATCTCAAAGCGCGTGAAATGTCGAGTAAAATGAACTATTAAAATTCTAGGGTAGGGTAAACAGAGACCCGACTAGATCATTTTATGTTATGGTTAATTTAAGAATTCAGCGAAATTCTATCACATATGTTCAATTTACGTCGCTCCTATTTCAGATAGCGTATTGGGCTAGACGGCATCTTAAAGCGCATGAAATGTCGAGTAAAATGCACTATTAATCTTCTAGGGTAGGGTAAACAGAGACCCGATTAGATCATTTTATATTATGGTTAATTTAAGTTTTTAGCGAAATTCTATCACATTTGTTCAATTTACGCCGCTCCTATTTCAGATAGGGTATTGGGATAAGCGGCACCTTAAAGCGCATGAAATGACGAGTAAAATGCCCTATTAAACTTCTATGATAGGGCAATCAGAGACCCGATTAGATCATTTTATATTATTGTTAATATATGAATTCCACGTAATTTTATCACATTTGTTCAATTTATGTCGCTCCAATTTCAGATAGCGTATTGTGCTAGGCGGCACCTTAAAGCGCACGAAATGACGAGTAAAATGCACTATTAAACTTCTATGATAGGGCAATCAGAGGCCCGACTAGATCGTATTATATTATGGTTAAAATAAGAATTCTGCGTAATTCTATCACATTTGTTCAATTTTTGTCGCTCCTATTTCAGATAGCGTATTGGGCCTGGCGGCATCTTAAAGCGCATGAAATGACGAGTAAGATGCACTACTAAACTTCTATGATAGGGCAATCAGAGACCCGATTAGATCATTTTATATTATGGTAAATATGAGAATTCAGCGAGATTCTATCACATTTGTTCAATTTACGTCGCTCCTATTTCAGATAGTGTATTGGGCGTGGCGGCATCTTAAAGCGCATGAAATGACGAGTAAGATGCACTACTAAACTTCTCGGATAGGGCAATCAGAGACCCGATTAGGTCTTGTTATATTATGATTAATATAAGAATTCAGCGTAATTCTATCACATTTGTTCAAATTACGTCGCTCCTATTTCAGATAGCGTATTGGGCGAAGCGGCATCTTAAAGCGCATGAAATGACGAGTAAAATGCAGTACTAAACTGCTCGGATAGGGCAATCAGAGACCCGATTAGGTCATCTTATATTACGATTAATATAAGCATTCTGCGTAATTCTATCACAGTTGTTCAATTTACGGCGCTCCTATTTCAGATAGCGTATGGTCGAGGCGGCATCTTAAAGCGCATGAAATGTCGAGTAAAATGCACTACTAAAGGTCTCGGATAGGGCAATCAGAGACCCGATTAGGTCACCTTATATTATGATTAATATAAGAATTCTGCGTAATTCTATCACATTTGGTCAATTTACGTCGCTCCTATTTCAGATAGCGTATAGGGCGAGGCGACATCTTAAAGCGCATGATATGTCGAGTAAAATGCACTACTAAACTTCTCGGATAGGGCAATCACAGACCCGATTAGGTCTCCTTATATTATGATTAATATAATCATTCAGCGTAATTCTATCACATTTGTTCAAATTACGTCGCTCCTATTTCAGATAGTTTATTGGGCTAGGCGGCATCTTAAAGAGCGTGGAATGACGAGTAAAATGCACATCTAACCTTCAATGATAGGGCAAACAGAGACCCGATTAGATCATTTTATATTATGGTTAATATAAGAATTCTGCAAAATTCTATCACATTTGTTCACTTTACGTCGCTCCTCTTTCAGATAGCGCATTGGGCGTGGCGGCATCTTAAAGCGCATGAAATGTCGAGCAGAATGCACTCCTAAACTTCTCGGATAGGGCAATCAGAGACCCGATTAGGCCATTTTAAATTATGGTTAATATAAGAATTCTGCGTAATTCTATCACATTTGGTCAATTTACGTCGCTCCTATTTCTGATAGCGTATAGGGCGACGCGACATCTTAAAGCGCATGATATGTCGAGTAAAATGCACTACTAAACTTCTCGGATAGGGCAATCAGAGACCCGATTAGGGCTTCTTATATTATGATTAATATAAGAATTCAGCGTAATTCTATCACATTTGTTCAAATTACGTCGCTCCTATTTCAGATAGTATATTGGGCTAGGCGGTATGTTAAAGAGCGTGGAATGACGAGTAAAATGCACACCTAACCTTCAATGATAGGGCAAACAGAGACCCGATTAGATCATTTTATATTATGGTTAATATAAGAATTCTGCGTAACTCTGTCACATTTGTCCAATTTACGTAGCTCCAATTTCAGATTGCGGACTGGGCTAGGCGGCATCTTAAAGCGCATGAAATGACGAGCAAGATGCACTACCAAACTTCTCGGATAGAGCTAACAGAGACCCGATTAGGTCATCTTATATTATGGTTGATATGAGAATTCAGCGAAATTTTATCACATTTGTTCAATTTACGTCGCCCCTATTTCAGATAGTGTATTGGGATCGGTGGCATCTCAAAGCGCATGAAATGTCGAGTAAAATGAACTATTAAAATTCTAGGGTAGGGTAAACAGAGACCCGATTAGATCATTTTATGTTATGGTTAATTTAAGAATTCAGCGAAATTCTATCACATATGTTCAATTTACGTCGCTCCTATTTCAGATAGCGTATTGGGCTAGACGGCATCTTCAAGCGCATGAAATGTCGAGTAAAATGCACTAGTAAACTTCTCGGATAGGGCTAACAGAGACGCGATTAGGTCATCTTATATTATGGTTAATATAAGAATACAGCGAAATTCTATCGCACTTGTTCAATTTACGTCGCTCCTATTTTAGATAGCGTAATCGGCTAAGCGGCACCTTAAAGCGCATGAAATGAGGAGTAAAATGCACTATTACACTTCTGTGGTAGGGCAATCTGAGACCCGAATTGATCGAATTATATTATGGTTAATATAAGAATTCTGCGTAATTATATGACGTTTGTTCAATTTACGTAGCTCCAATTTCAGATAGTGTATTGGGATAGGTGGCATCTCAAAGCGCAGGAAATGACGAGTAAAATGCACTATTAATCTTCTATGATAGGGCAATCAGAGACCCGACTAGATCGTATTATATTATGGTTAATATAAGAATTCTGCGTAATTCTGTCACGTTAGTTCAATTTACGTAGCTCCAACTTCAGGTAGCGCATTGGACTAGGCGGCATCCTAAAGTGCATGAAATGTCACGTAAAATGCACTACTAATCTTCTCGGATAGGGCTAACAGAGACCCGATTAGGTCATCTTATATTATGGTTAATATAAGAATTCAGCAAAATTTTATCACATTTGTTCAATTTACATCGCCCCGATTTCAGTTAGCGTATTGGGCTAGGTGGCATCTTAAAACGCATGAAATGTCGAGTAAAATGCACTATTAAACTTCTAGGGTAGGGCAATCAGAGACCCGATTAGATCACTTTATGATATTGTTCATATAAGAATTCAACGTAATTTTATCACATTTGTTCAATTTATATCGCTCCTATTTCAGATAGCGTATTGGGCTAGGCGGCACCTTAATGCGCATAAAATGACGAGTAAAATGCACTATTAAACTTTTATGATAGGGCAATCAGAGAACCGAAAGATCGTATTATATTATGGTTAATATAAGAATTCTGCGTAATTCTATCACGTTCGTTCAATTTACGTAGCTCCAACTTCAGATTGCGCATTGGACTAGGCGGCATCTTAAAGCGCATGAAATGTCGAGTAAAATGCACTACTAAACTTCTCGGATAGGGCTAACAGGGACCCGATTAGGTCATCTTATATTATGGTTAATATAAGAATTCAGCGAAATTTTATGACATTTGTTCAATTTATGTCGCCCCGATTAGAGATTGCGTATTGGGCTAGGTGGCATCTTAAAGCGCATGAAATAACGAGGAAAATGCACTATCGAACTTCTAGGGTAGGGCAAACAGAGACCCGATTAGATCATTTTATTTTATGGTTAATTTAAGAATTCAGCGAAATTCTATCACATTTGTTCAATTTGCGTCGCTCCTATTTCAGATAGCGTATTGGGCTAAGCGGCACCTTAGAGCGCATGAAATGCCGAGTAAAATGCACTATTAAACTTCTATGATAGGGCAATCGGAGACCCGACTAGATCGTATTATGTTATGGTTAATATAAGAATTCTGCGTAATTCTATCACATTTGTTCAATTTACGTAGCTCCTATTTCGGATAGTATATTAGTCTAGGCGGCATCTTAAAGCGCATGGAATGACGAGTAAAATGCACTATTAAACTTCTATGATAGGGCAATCAGAGATCCGAATATATCATATTATATTAGGGTTAATATAAGAATTCTGGGTAATTCTATCACATTTGGTCAATTTGCGTCGCTCCTACACCAGATATCGTATTGAGCTAGACGGCCTCTTAAAGCGCATGAAATGGCGAATAAAATGCACTACTATCCTTCTCGGATACAGCCATCAGAGACCCAATTAGATCATTTTATATTATGGTTAATATAAGAATTCAGCGCAATTCTATCACATTTGTTCAGTTTAAGTAGCTGCTATTTCAGACAGCGTATTGGGCTAAGCGACATCTCAAAGCGCATGAAATGGCGTGTAAAATGCACTATTAAACTTCTAGGGTAGGGCAAACAGAGATCCGATTAGATCATTTTATATTACGGTTAATTTAACAATTCAGCGTAATTCTATCACATTTGTTGAATTTAAGTACCTCCAATTCCAGATAGCGTATTGGGCTAGGCGGCACCTTAAAGCGCATGAAATGAGGAGTAAAATGCCCTATTAAACTTCTATGATAGGGCAATCAGAGACCCGAATAGATCATATTATATTATGGTTAATATAAGAATTCTGCGTAATTCTATCACATTTGTTCAATTTACGTAGCTCCTATTTCGGATAGTATATTAGTCTAGGCGGCATCTTAAAGCGCATGGCATGACGAGTAAAATGCACTACTAACCTTCAATGATAGGGCAATCACAGACCCGATTAGATCATTTTATATTATGGTTAATATAAGAATTCTGCATAATTGTATCACATTTGTTCAATTTACGTCGCTCCTATTTCAGATAGCGTATTGGGCTTGGCGGCACCTTAAAGCGCATGAAATGTCGAGTAAAATGCACTATCAAGCTTCTATTATAGGGCAATCAAAGACCCGAATAGATCATATTATATTATGGTTAATATAAGAATGCAGCGTATTTCTATCACATTTGTTTAATTAACGTCGCCCCTACTTCAGATAGCGTATTGGGCTAAGCGGCATCTTAAAGCGCATGAAATGTCGAGTAAGATGTACTACTAAACTTCTAGAATAGGGCAATCAGAGACCCGATTAGGTCATCTTATATTATGGTTAATATAGTAATTCAGCGAAATTCTATCGCATTTGTGCAATTTACGCCGCTCCTGTTTCAGATAGCGTATTGGGCTAAGCGGCATCTTAAAGCGCATGAAATGTCGAGTAAAATGCACTATTATACTTCTATGATAGGGCAATTAGAGATCCGAATATATCATATTATATTATGGTTAATATAAGAATTCTGGGTAATTCTATCACATTTGGTCAATTTACGTCGCTCCTACACCAGATATCGTATTGAGCTAAACGGCATCTTAAAGCGCATGAAATGGCGAATAAAATGCACTACTATCCTTCTCGGATACGGCCATCAGAGACCCAATTGGATCATTTTATATTATGGTTAATATAAGAATTCAGCGCAATTCTATCACATTTGCTCAGTTTACGCCGCTCCTATTTCAGATAGCGTATAGGGCTATGTGGCATTTTAAAGCGCATGAAATGTCGAGTAATATGCACTATTAAACTTCTAGGATAGGGCACACAGAGACCCGATTAGATCATTCTATATTATGGTTAATTTAAGCATTCAGCGAAACTCTATCACACTTGTTCAATTCACGTAGCTCGAATTTCAGATAGCGTATTGGGCTAGGCGGTACCTTAAAGCGCGTGAAATGACGAGTAAAATGCACTATTAAACTTCTATGATAGGGCAATCAGAGACCCGATTAGATCATTTTATGTTATGGTTAATATAAGAATTCTGCGTAATTCTATCACGTTTGTGCAATTTACGTAGCTCCAATTTCAGATGGCGCACTGGACTAGGCGGCATCTTAAAGCGTATGAAATGTCGAGTAAAATGCACTACTGATCTTCTCGGATAGGGCAATCAGAGACCCGATTAGGTAATCTTATACTATGGTTAATATAAGAATTCTGCGTAATTCTATCACACTTGTTCAATTTACGTAGCTCCAATTTCAGTTAGCGTATTGGGCTAGGCGGCACCTTAAGGCGCATGAAATGACGAGTAAAAGGCACTGGTAAACTTCTTTGATAGGGTAATCAGAGACCCGATTAGATCATTTTATATTATGGTTAATATAGGAATTCAGCGAAAAACTTTCACATTTGTTCAATTTACGTCGCTCCTATTTCAGATAGCGTATTGTGCTAAGCGGCACCTTATAGCGCATGAAATGACGAGTAAAATGCACCATTAAACTTCTATGATAGGGCAATCAGAGACCCGATTAGATCGTTTTATATTATTGTTCATATAAGAATGCAGCGTAATTTTATCACATTTGTTCAATTTACGATGCCCCTATTTCAGATAGCGTTTTGGGCTAGGTGGCATCTTAAAGCGCATGAAATGTCGAGTAAAATGCACTATTAAACTGCTAGGGTAGGGAAAACAGAGACCCGATTAGATCATTTTATATTATGGTTAATTTAAGAATTCAGCGTAATTTTATCACATTTGTTCAATTTACGTCGCTCCACCTTCAGATTGCGTATCGGGATAAGCGGCACCTAAAAGCGCATGAAATGGCGAGCAAAATGCACTATTAAACTTCTATGATAGGGCAATCAGAGACCAGAATAGATCGTATTATGTTATGGTTAATATAAGAATTCTGCGTAATTCTATCACATTTGTTGAATTTATGTCGCTCCTACTTCAGGTAGCGTATTGGGCTAAGCGGCATCTTAATGCGCATGAAATGTCGACTAAAATGCACTAGTAAACTTCTAGGATAGGGCAATCAGAGAACCGATAAGGTCATCTTATGTTTTGATTAATATAAGAATTCTGCGTAATCCTATCACGTTTGTTCAATTTATGTAGCTCCAATTTCAGATAGCGTATTGGGCTAGTCGGCATCCTAAAGCGCATGATATGTCGAGTAAAATGAACTATTAAACTTCTAGGGTAGGGCAAACAGGGACCCGACTAGATCATTTTATATTATGGTTAATATAAGGATTCAACGAAATTCTATCACATTTGTACAATTTACGTCGCTCCTACTTCAGATAGCGTATTGTGCTAACCGGCACCTTAAAGCGCATGAAATGACGAGTAAAATGCACTATTAAACTACTATGATAGGGCAATCAGAGACCCGATAAGGTCATCTTATGTTTTGATTAATATAAGAATTCTGCGTAATTCTATCACGTTTGTTTAATTTACGTACCTCCAATTTCAGATAGCGCATTGGGCTGTCTGGTATCTTAAAGCGCATGAAATTCCGAGCAAAATTCACTATTAAGCTTATATGATAGGGCAATCAGAGACCCGATTAGATCATTTTAAATTATGGTTAATAAAAGAATTTAGTGAAATTTTATCACATTTGTTCAATTTACGTCGCTCCTATTTCAGATAGCGTATTGGTCTAAGCGGGACCTTAAAGCGCATGAAATGACGAGTATAATGCACTATTAAACTTCTATGGTAGGGCAATCAGAGACCCGATTAGATCATTTCATATTATTGTTAATATAAGAATTCAACGTAATTTTATCCCATTTGTTCAATTTACGTCGCCCCTATTACAGATAGCGTATTGGACTGGGTAGCATCTTAAAGCGCATGAAATGTCGAGTAAAATGCACTATTAAACTGCTAGGGTAGGGAAAACAGAGACCCGATTAGATCATTTTATATTATGGTTAATTTAAGAATTCAGCGAAACTCTATCACACTTGTTCAATTTACGTAGCTCCAATTTCAGTTAGCGTATTGGGCTAGACGGCACCTTAAAGCGCATGGAATGAGGAGTAAAACGCACTATCAAACTTCTATGATAGGGACATCAGAGACGCGATTAGATCATTTTATATTATTGTTAATATAAGAATTCAGCGTAATTTTATCACATTTGTTCAATTTACGTCGCTCCACCTTCAGATAGCGTATCGGGATAAGCGGCACCTAAAAGCGCATGAAATGGCGAGCAAAATGCACTATTAAACTTCTATGATAGGGCAATCAGAGACCCGAATAGATCGTATTATGTTATGGTTAATATAAGAATTCTGCGTAATTCTATCACATTTGTTGAATTTATGTCGCTCCTACTTCAGGTAGCGTATTGGGCTAAGCGGCATCTTAAAGCGCATGAAATGTCGACTAAAATGCACTAGTAAACTTCTAGGATAGGGCAATCAGAGACCCGATAAGGTCATCTTATGTTTTGATTAATATAAGAATTCTGCGTAATCCTATCACGTTTGTTCAATTTATGTAGCTCCAATTTCAGATAGCGTATTGGGCTAGTCGGCATACTAAAGCGCATGATATGTCGAGTAAAATGCACTATTAAACTTCTAGGGTAGGGCAAACAGGGACCCGACTAGATCATTTTATATTATGGTTAATATAAGGATTCAACGAAATTCTATCACATTTGTACAATTTACGTCGCTCCTACTTCAGATAGCGTATTGTGCTAACCGGCACCTTAAAGCGCATGAAATGACGAGTAAAATGAACTATTAAACTACTATGATAGGGCAATCAGAGACCCGAATAGATCATATTATATTATGGTTAATATAAGAATTCTGCGTAATTCTATCACGTTTGTTTAATTTACGTACCTCCAATTTCAGATAGCGTATTGGGCTGTCTGGTATCTTAAAGCGCATGAAATTCCGAGCAAAATTCACTATTAAACTTCTATGATAGGGCAATCAGAGACCCGATTGGATCATTTTAAATTATGGTTAATATAAGAATTCAGTGAAATTTTATCACATTTGTTCAATTTACGTCGCTCCTATTTCAGATAGCGTATTGGTCTAAGCGGGACCTTAAAGCGCATGAAATGACGAGTATAATGCACTATTAAACTTCTATGATAGGGCAATCAGAGACCCGATTAGATCATTTCAAATTATTGTTAATATAAGAATTCAACGTAATTTTATCCCATTTGTTCAATTTACGTCGCCCCTATTACAGATAGCGTATTGGACTGGGTGGCATCTTAAAGCGCATGAAATGTCGAGTAAAATGCACTATTAAACTGCTAGGGTAGGGAAAACAGAGACCCGATTAGATCATTTTATATTATGGTTAATTTAAGAATTCAGCGAAACTCTATCACACTTGTTCAATTTACGTAGCTCCAATTTCAGTTAGCGTATTGGGCTAGGCGGCACCTTAAAGCGCATGGAATGACGAGTAAAACGCACTATCAAACTTCTATGATAGGGACATCAGAGACGCGATTAGATCATTTTATATTATTGTTAATATAAGAATTCAGCGAAATTCCAACACATTAGTTTAATTTACGTCGCTTCAACTTCAGATAGCGTATTGGGCTAGGCGGCTCCTTAAAGCGCATGAAATGACGAGTAAAATGCACTATTAAACTTCTATGATAGGGCAATCAGAGACCCGAATAGATCGTATTATATTATGGTTAATATAAGAATTCTGCGTAATTCTATCACGTTTGTTCAATTTACGTATCTCCAATTTCAGATAGCGTATTGGGCTAGGTGGCACCTTAAAGCGCATGAAATGTCGAGTAAAATGCACTATTAATCTTCTAGGGTAGGGCAAACAGAGACCCGATTAAATCATTTTATATTATGGTTAATTTAAGAATTCAGCGAAATTCTATCACACTTGTTCAATTTACGCCGCTCCTGTTTCAGATAGTGTATTGGGCTAAGCGGCACCTTAAATCGCATGAAATGACGAGTAAAATGCACTATTAAACTTCTATGATAGTGCAATCAGAGACCCCAATAGATCGTATTATATTATGGTTAATATAAGTGAGGTGAATGTTTGCGTAATGGATAACTCCGATTTGCGTTACACGCTCAATTTATTTACAATTAATATCACAGAATGAGAAACAGGTAATTGTCTGCGCCGCGCGGTCGTACACGTGGTGAGTCGCAAGAGGTTCTGCCTGGTGACCGCGGCGCGCGGTCAGAAACAAAAGAAAAAACTCGTCGCGCGATCGGCAACCGTCGTCCGTTGCCGGCCTACGACGCGCCTGTGTCCGTACAATTTTAAAGAAAGATAGGCCGGAAGCATTTAAGGAAAAGAAAGTTAGCGAGGGTAAAATTTCGATCTTTCACTGCAGGGATGTGGTAGCATTGCCGTAACTGCTACATCACCCCCCTGCCAGTGATTTACCTAATCACGAAAATCCAACTTGAAACCTGTCGAGAAATCGTACTCGCCTACCTGCGCGGGTGGTAAATTGTGGTGTTACAATATCGCGAGATACTTTTGGTTCTGTGTCGGAATTATTACAATTTTCATGTGTTAAATGATCACTTACAATATACGCCGGTTTTAACCTCTCGATTGAAATTGTGACATGTTGTCCTTGACGGTCTATTAGAAAAGTTTTATGTCCGCGGCTAATGACGCGATATGGTCCATCATAAGGCTGTTGTAGAATGCCTTTCGAAGCGTCGTGTCGTACGAAAACATGCTCGGAACTGGCAAGGTCTTTGTACACGAAGGTCCGCCGTGACCCATGGTGAGAACCTGCGACTGGGCTCAGATCCTGGAAATGTTGTCGCAGTTCCTTTACAAATGAAGTTGCGCCAGTGTCAGCTTCACCTGGACGCGGAGACAGGAATTCTCCAGGAAGTCGCAATGGTTCGCCGTACACCAACGCTGCTGCCGTTGCTTTTAAATCCTCCCTCCAGGCTGAACGAATACCCAGCAACGTGGTGGGAAGAATCTCTGTCCAACGTTGATTTTCATGGCAACGTATGGCTGCATTTAACTGACGGTGGAAACTTTCCACCATCCCATTAGCCGCCGGGTGATATGCCATAGTTCTTAAATGTCTGCTACCTGTTAACAAGCTTAATTGTTTAAAAAGATTGGACTCAAATTGTCTACCTTGGTCCGTGGTGATCCTTAGTGGCGTTCAAAACCGAACAATCCACCTCTCATAAAAGGCTCGAGCTACTGTGGCTGCTTCCTGGTCGCGGAGAGGTATTGCCTCAGGCCAGCGCGTAAAGCGATCCACGCAGGTAAGGCAATATCTGTATCCTTCGGAGACAGGTAGGATGACAATGTCCAAATGAACATGTTCGAACCTCGCCGATGTTCGCGAAAAAGAACCGAGGGGTGCTGATACGTGCCAGGAGATCTTGGAGCGTTGACATTGGAGACAGTTCCGGGCCCATCTTCTGCAGTCTGTTTTGATCGATGGCCAAATGTACCTTTGCGTGATCAGTTTGACAGTGGCGTTGATTCCTGCATGCGATATTTTGTGTAGTGCGTTGAATGCAGTTTCACGAAACGATTTTGTGAGGAAAGGGCGAACGGTGTCTGTAGATATGTCACAGCAAATTTGTTGTGTACTTCCAGGAATGGATATGCGTTTTAAATTCAAACCGGTGTTGCCTTGTAAGTACGTCAGTAATTCCTCGTCTTCTTCTTGCGATTTGGCCAGCATTTCAAAATCCAAAGTCTCTTCGACTTCGTCCACTCTTGAAAACGCATCGGCGACAACGTTATCTCGACCTGCTACGCGGCGGATGTCTGATGAGAATTCACTAATGAAGCTGAGATATCGAAATTGTCTTGGGGTGAATTTTTCTGGTTTCTGTTGGAAAGCGTAAATGATTGGTTTGTGGTCTGTGACGATAGTGAAAGTTCTTCCCTCGATCATATGACGGAAATATTTGACTGCGAGGTAGATAGCGAGTAATTCTCTGTCGTATGTAGCGTATTTCTGTTCCGTTGAGCTGAGTTTTTTTGAAAAGAATCCCAGTGGTTCCCAATTATCACCGATGCGTTGTTGAAGCGCGGCGCCAACAGCAGAATTCGAGGCGCCGCATATGATGGCCAATGGTGCGTCGATTTCAGGGTGTGTTAGTAGAGTAGCCTCTACTGACGCATTTTTAGAGTCTTCAAATGCTGCGGTGGCGTCTGGTGTCCAATTTACAGGTGCGCTGCCTTTTATATTGTCCGCCAGCATGTCGTTCAGAGGTGCATGTACCTGTGCGGCTTTAGGTATGAAACGTCTATAAAAATTTACCATACCTAAAAACTGCCGTAATTGTTTCGCTGTGGTCGGCCGTGGATACTTTAAAATGGCCTCAACCTTTCCGGTGGATGGTCGGGTGCCTGATTCCGACACCAGGTAGCCTAAAAATTTTAACTCCGTCCTTCCGAAGATACATTTTGAAGTATTTATCACTATACCGTATCGTTTTAGCCGTTCAAAAACTATCTTGAGGTGTTGAAGGTGTTCCTCTTCGGATGTTGAAGCCACCAGTATGTCGTCAATGTACGCAAAACAAAAGTTCAAACCTCGCAACGCTTCATCGATAAAGCGCTGAAAGGTTTGAGCCGCGTTGCGTAACCCAAACGACATGAACGGAAGTTCAAATAATCCGAAAGGAGTGGTAATGGCTGTCTTCGGAATACCTTCTGGTGCAACGGGGATTTGGTTGTAAGCTCGAACGAGATCAATGGTCGAAAAAATTTTCTTACCCCGCAAAGTTTGTGCAAAATCTTCAATATGCCTGACGGGATATCGGTCCGGCAAGGTCCTGGCGTTGACAGCACGATAATCGCCACATGGTCTCCATTCGTCACTTCCTTTTTTGGGTACCATGTGCAAAGGTGACGACCAGCTACTCTCCGACGGTCGTGTTGTTCCTAATCACGACGTGGTTTCAAATTCCTTTTTGGCTGCCTGTAGCCTACCTGATGCAAGACGCCGTGGTTTGCAGGTAACAGGTGGACCAGGTGCAGTACGAATGTGGTGCATCGTGCTGTGTTTTGGCTAGGAAGGTGTTCCTTCCGGTTTCGTAATTTCGGGAAATCGCTGGAGTAGAACATGATAAGCGGATTCCCCGAAGACTGTTTTGATGCTCGGGACGTCTTCGCGGGCAGGCATTCCTCGTGTCGAGAGAGACGTCACTTGATCTAAGAGACGGCGATTGCGAACGTCTACTATTAGTCCGAAGTGAGCGAGGAAATCGACCCCGATTATGGGCCTGGAGACGTCGGCGATTACGAATCTCTATGTGAAAACCCGACGTAACCCTAAATTGAGAGTTAAAGTCGTAGTCCCGTACGTTGCGATGGTGGTGCCGTTTGCTGCGGAAAGCTCGTAGTTTGATTTTTCACGCCGTCCTCGGATCATTGCTCGTGGAAAGACACAGAGGTCGGCGCCTGTGTCGACCAAAAATTGCGTCTTCGTGTCGTAATCTATAACGAAGAGACGGCGTAAAGTCGGGCTGGGGTAGCTAGCCGTCGTTAACGACTGCCCGGAATGTTTCCCGCCTGGAAGGTGCACGGCCTAATGCAGTCCCTTGCGTCGGTACCGAAACTCCAGTGGTACCAGCAAATTCCATCCTTGACATGTGTGCGCTTCCTCGATCGAGATCCGGAACGGCTCCGAGGACGTGAACGGGATCGAGGCTCCCTATCTCTCCGCGAGGTACGATCGCTCGTCATTTCTTGACGAAGCGCCGCTATTTCTTCTCGTAGCGACAGAGCGAGCTGCGACATTTTCAATTGCAATAAAGCCTCGAGGGACCTATCTGCGTCGATTTCCTGCGGCGCCGGGGGTGACGCTTCGGCAATTTGATGGCGATGAGGCCTGGTTTCGGTGATAGCTTCCGCCAGCTCGGCCACTTTGTCCAGTTCCGTGTCCTTCTGCGTGGCTAAAATTACCTGCGTGCTCGTCGGTAACATACCTAGCCAAAGGATTCGCAATAAGGCGTCTGATACTTGCGTCCCGGCTAGGCTGCGCAGATGCCTCTAAAATTGCGAAGGTTTTCGATCACCGATTTCCTCATGCTCCAGGAGGCGTCGCGTCTTCTGCTCTTGAGACACGCTCAAACGTCGGATCAGCTCGGTTTTTAATTTTTCATTCTGTCCGGTCGCTGGCGGGTTCATTATTATGTCTCGATCCTCTCTGGCGTAGCGTGGATCCAGGGCTCTCAGGATATACCCGAACCTGGTGCTGTCGGTGGTCACTACGGATACCTCAAAACTCCTTTCCACCATGCTGAACCACATTTCCGGATCGCTAGGACAAAAATCCGGTAGACGAACGGCGACTCTTTCTATCGACGCTCTGCTCGTGGAGGCGTTGGCAGGGATATCCACGTTCATGGCTGTATTGCTGCTTCAGCGGAGAGATCACTTACACTTTTGGCAGTTCTGCACGAATTACACTGTTGCATAAAAAGTTCACGGAAGTCTTTAAAGAAATACGGTCGATGGAGAGAAAAAAAAATTATCTTGTCACGATCACGATCACGATCACGATCACTTCACGATCACGTCGGGGTCACCAATAATTGAGGTGAATGTGTGCGTAATGGATAACTCCGATTTGCGTTACACGCTCAATTTATTTACAATTAATATAACAGAATGAGAAACAGGTAAGTGTCTGCGTCGCGCGGTCGTACACGTGGTGAGTCGCAAGAGGTTCTGCCTCGTGTTTTCTGCCTGGTGACCGCGGCGCGCGGTCAGAAAACAAAAGAAAAAACTAGTCGCGCGATCGGCAACTGCCGTCCGTTGCCGGCCTACGACGCGCCTGTGTCCGTACACTTTTAAAGAAAGATAGGCCGGAAGCATTTAAAGAAAAGAAAGTTAGCGAGGGTAATATTTCGAACTCTGACTGCAGGGATGTGGTAGCAGTGCCGTAACTGCTACATAAGAATTCTGCGTAATTCTATTGCATTTGTTCAATTTATGTCGCTCCTACTTCAGATAGCGTATTGGGCTAAGCGGCATCTTAAAGCGCACGAAATGTCGAGTAAAATGCACTACTAAACTTCTAGGATAGGGCAATCAGAGACCCGAATAGATCATAATATACTATGGTTAATATAAGAATTCTGAGTAATTCTATCACATTTGTTCAATTTACGTCGCTCCTACTTCAAGTAGTGTATTTGGCTAAGCGGCATCTTAACGCGAATGAAATGTCGAGTAAAATGTACTATTAAACATGTAGGGTCGGGCAAACAGAGAGCCGATTAGATCATTTTATATTACGGTTAATTTAAGAATTCAGCGTAATTCTATCACATTTGTTCAAGTTACGTCGCTCCTACTTCATACAGTGTATTGGGCCAAGCGGCACCTTAAAGCGCATGAAATGTCGAGTAACATGCACTATTAAACTTCTAGGGTAGGGCAAACAGAGACCCGATTAGATCATTTTATATTATGGTTCATTTAAGAATTCGCTCGAAATTTTATCACATTTATTCAATTTACGTCGCTCCTATTTCAGATAGCGTATTGGGCTATGTGGCATCTTAAAGCGCATGAAATGGCGAGTAAAATGCACTATTAAACTTCTATGCTCTGGCAATCAGAGACCCGTTTAGATCATTTTATATTATGATTAATATAAGAATTCTGCGTAATTCTATCACATTTGTTCAATTTACGTCGCTCCTATTTCAGATAGCGTATTTGGCTTAGCGGCCTCTTAACGCGCATGAAATGGCGAGCAAAATGCGCTATTAAACTTCTAGGGTGGGGCAAACAGAGACCCGATTAGATCATTTTATATTATGGTTAATATAAGAATTCTGCGTAATTCTATCACATTTGTTCAATTTACGTCGCACCTATTTCAGATAGCGTATTGGGCTAAGCGGCACCTTAAAGCGCATGAAATGACGAGTAAAATGCACTATTAAACTTGTAGGGTAGGGCAAACAGAGACCCGATTAGATCATTTCATATTATGGTTAATTTAAGAATTCAGCGAAACTCTATCACACTTGTTCAATTTACGTAGCTCCAATTTCAGATAGCATATTGGGCTAGGCGGCATCTTAAAGCGCGTGGAATGACGAGTAAAATGCAATACTAACCTTCTATGATAGGGCAATCAGAGACACGATTAGATCATATTATATTATGGTTAATATAAGAGTTCTGCATAATTCTATCACATTTGTTCAATTTACGTCGCTCCTATTCCAGACAGCGAATTGGGCTAGGCGGCACCTTAGAGCGCATGCAATGACGAGTAAAATGCACTATTAAACTTCTATGATAGGGCAATCAGAGACCCGAATAGACCATATTATATTATGGTTAATATAAGAATTCTGCGTAATTCTATCACGTTTGTTCAGTTTACGTCGCTCCAACTTCAGATAGCGTATTGGGCTAAGCGGCATCTGAAACGCGTGGAATGACGAGTAAAACGCACTACTATCCTTCTATGGTAGGGCAATCTGAGACTCGGTTAGGTCATTTTATATTATGGTTAATATAAGAATTCCGGGTAATTCTATCACAATTGTTCAATTTACGTCGCTCCTTTTTCAGATAGCGTATTGGGCTAGGCCGCATCTTAAAGCGCATGAAATGGCGAGTAAAATGCACTATTAAACTTCTATAATAGGGCAATCAGAGACCCGATTAGATCATTCTACATTATGGTTAATATAAGAATTCTGCGTAATTCTATCACATTTGTTCTATTTACGTTGCTCCTATTCCAGACAGTGAATTGGGCTAGGCGGCACCTTAGAGCGCATGCAATGACGAGTAAAATGCACTATTAAACATCTCTGATAGGGCAATCAGAGACCCGAATATATCATATTATATTATTGTTAATATAAGAATTCTGCGTAATTCTATCACGTTTGTTCAATTTCCGTAGCTCCAGTTTCAGATAGCGTATTGGGCTATGCGGCATCTTAAGGCACATGAAATGGGCGAGCAAAATGCACTACTAAACTTATCGGATAGGGCAATCAGAGACCCGATTAGGTCATCTTATATTATGATTAATATAAGAACTCAGCGTAATTCTATCACATTTGTTCAATTTACGTCGCTCCTATTTCAGATAGTATATTGGGCTAGGTAGCATCTTAAAGCGCATGAAATGTCGAGTAAAATGCACTATTAAGCTTCTAAGGTAGGGCAAACAGAGACCCGATTAGATCATTTTATATTATGGTTAATTTAAGAATTCAGCGAAACTCTATCACACTTGTTCAATTTACGTAGCTCCAATTTCAGATAGCATATTGGGCTAGGCGGCATCTTAAAGCGCGTGGAATGACGAGTAAAATGCAATACTAACCTTCTATGATAGGGCAATCAGAGACACGATTAGATCATTTTATATTATGGTTAATATAAGAATTCTGCGTAATTCTATCACATTTGTTCAATTTACGTCGCTCCAACTTCAGATAGCATATAGGGATAAGCGGCACCTTAAAGCGCATGAAATGCCGAGCAAAACGCACTATAAAACTTCTAGGATAGGGTAATCAGAGACCCGATTAGGTCATCTTATATTATGATTTATATAAGAATTCAGCCTAATTCTATCACATTTGTTCAATTTACGTCGCTCCTATTTCAGATAGCGTATTGGGCTAGGCGGCATCTTAAACCGCATGGAATGACGAGTAAAATGCACTGCTAACCTTCTCGGATACGGCCATCAGAGACCCGATTAGATCATTTTATATTATGTTTAATATAAGAATGCAGCGTAATTCTATCACATTTGTTCCATTTATGTCACTCCTATTTCAGATAGCGTATTGGGCTAGGAGGCAGCTTAAAGCGCATGAAATGTAAAGTAAAATGCACGAAAAAACTTCTCGAATAGGGCAATCAGAGACCCGATTAGATCGTTTTATATTATGGTTAATATAAGAATTCAGCGTAATTTTATCACATTTGTTCAATTTACGTCGCCCCTATTTAAGATAGCGTATTGGGCTAGGCGGCACCTTAAAGCGCATGAAATGACGAGTAAAATGCACTATTAAACTTCTAGGGTAGGGCAAACAGGGACCCGATTAGATGGTTTCATATTGTGGTTAGTTTAAGAATTCAGCGAAACTCTATCACACTTGTTCAACTTACGTAGCTCCAATTTCAGATAGCGTATTGGGCTAGGCGGCACCTTAAAGCGCATGGCATGACGAGTAAAATGCACTACTAACCTTCTGTTATAGGGCAATCAGAGACCCGATTAGCTCATTTTATGTTATGGTTAATATAAGAATTCAGCGAAATTCTATCACATTTGTTCAATTTACGACGCTCCTATTACAGATAGCGTACTGGGGTAAGTGACACCTTAAAGCGCATGAAATGTCGAGTAAAATGCACTATTAAACTTCTATGATTGGGTAATCAGAGACCCGTTTAGATCATTTTATATTATGGTTAATATAAGAATTGTGCGTAATTCTATCACACTTGTTCAATTTACGTAGCTCCAATTTCAGATAGCGTATTGGGCTAGACGGCACCTTAAAGCGCATGAAATGACAAGTAAAATGCACTATTAAACTTCTATGATAGGGCAATCAGAGACCCGATTAGATCAATTTAAATTAAGGTTAATATAAGAATTCAGCGAAATTCTATCACATTTGTTTAATTTACGTCGCTCCTATTTCAGATGGCGTATTGGGCTAAGCGGCACCTTAAAGCGCATGAAATGGCGTGTCAAATGCACTACTAAACTTCTAGGATAGGGCAATCAGAGACCCTATAAGGTCATCTTATTTTTTGATTAATATAAGAGTTCTGCATAGTTCTATCACGTTTGTTCAATTTACGTCGCCCCTATTTCAGATAGCGTATTGGGCTAGGCGGCACCTTAAAGAGCATGAAATGACGTGTAGAATGCACTATTAAACTTCTATGATAGGGCAATCAGAGACCCGATTAGATCGTTTTAAATTATGGTTAATATAAGATTTCAGCGTAATTCTATCACATTTGTTCAATTTACGTTGCTCCAATTTCAGATAGCGGATTGGGCTAGGCGGGACCTTAAAGCGCATGAAATTACGAGTAAAACGCACCACTAACCTTCTCGGATACGGTCATCAGACACACAATTAGATAATTTCATATTATGGTTAATATAAGAATTCAGCGAAATTCTATTTGATTTGTTCAATTTACGTCGCTCCTATTTCGGATAGCGTATTGGGCTAGATGGCATCTTAAAGCGCATGCAATGTCGAGTAAAATGCACTACTAAACTTCTAGGATGCGGCAATCAGAGACCTAATTAGATCAACTTATATTATGGTTAATTTAAGAATTCGTCGTAACTCTATCACATTTGTTCAATTTACGTAGCTCCAATTTCATATTGCGTATTGGTCTAGGCGGCACCTTAAAACGAATGAAATGACGAGTAAAATGCACTACTGAACTTCTTGGATAGGATAATCCGAGACCCGATTAGGTCATTTGGTATTATGGTTATTATAAGAATGCAGCGTAATTCTATCACAATTGTTCAATTTACGTCTCTCGTATTTCAGATAGCGTATTGGTCTAAGCGGCATCTTAAAGAGCATGAAATGTCGAGCAGAATGCACTACTAACCATCTATGATAGGGCAATCAGAGACCCGATTAGATCATTTTATATTAAGGTTATTATAAGAATTCAGCGAAATTCTATCACATTTGTTCAATTTATGTCGCTCCTATTTCAGATAGCGTATTGGGCGAGGCGGCACCTTACAGCGCATGAAATGACGAATAACATGCACCATTAAACCTCTATGATAGGGCAATCAGAGACCCGATTAGATCATTTTATATTATGTTTAATATAAGAATTCTGCGTAATTCTATCACATTTGTTCAATTAACGTCGCCCCTTTTTCAGATAGCGTATTGGGCTAGGGGGCATCTTAAAGCGCGTGGAATGACGAGTAAAATGCTCTGCTAACCTTCTATGATAGGGCAATCAGAGACCCGATTAGATCATTATATATTATGGTTAATATAAGAATTCAGCGAAATTCTATCACATTTGTTCAATGTACGTCGCTCCTATTTCGGATAGCGTATTGGGCTAACCGGCACCTTAAAGCGCATGAAATGTAGAGTAAAATGCACTTCAAAACTTCTCTGATAGGGCAATCGGACACCCGATTAGGTCATTTTATATTATGATTAATATAAGAATTCAGCGTAATTCTATCACATACGTTCAATTTACGTCGCCCCTATTTCAGATAGCGTATTGGGATAGGCGGCACCTTAAAGCGCATGAAATAACGAGTATAATGCACTACTAAACTTCTTTGATTGGGCAATGAGACACCCGATTAGGTCATCTTATATTATGATTAATATAAGAATTCAGCGTAATTTTATCACATTTGTTCAATTTACGTCGCTCCTATTTCAGATAGCGCATTTGGGATAGGCGGCACCTTAAAACGCATGAAATGACGAGTAAAATGCACTACTAAACTTCTCGGATAGGGCAATCAGACACCCGATTAGGTCATCTTATATTATGATTAATATAAGAATTCAGCGTAATTCTATCACATTTGTTCAATTTACGTCGCTCCTATATCAGATAGCATATTGGGCTAGGCGGCATCTTAAAGCGCATGAAATTTCGAGTAAAATGCACTACTAAACTTCTCGGATAGGGCAATCAGAGACCCAATTAGGTCATGTTATATTATGATTACTATATGAATTCAGTGTAATTCCATCACATTTTGTTCAATTTACGTCGCTCCTATTTCAGATAGCGTATCGGGATAGGCGGCACCTTAAAGCGGGTGGAATGACGAGTAAAATGCTCTACTAACCTTCTATGATAGGGCAATCAGAGACCCGATTAGATCATTTTATATTATTGTTAATATAAGAATTCAACGTAATTTTATCACATTTGTTCAATTTACGTAGCTCCTGCTTCAGATAGCGTATTCGTCTAAGCAGCATCCCAAAGCGCATGAAATGTCGAGTAAAGTGCACTATTAAACTTCTAGGATGGGGCAATCAGAGACCCGATTATATCGTCGTATATTATGGTTAATTTAAGAATTCGTCGTAACTCTATCACATTTGTTTAATTTACGTAGCTCTAATTTCGGATCGCGTATTGGGATAGGGTGCACCTTAAAGCGCATGAAATGACGAGTAAAATGCACTTTTAAACTTCTATGATAGGGCAATCAGAGACCCGAATAGATCATATTATATTACGGTTAATATAAGAATTCTGCATAATTCTATCACATTTGTTCAATTTACGTCGCTCCTGTTTCAGATAGCGTATTGGGCTAAGCGGCACCTTAAAGAGCTTGAAATGACGAGTAAAATGCACAATTAAACTTCTATGATAGGGCAATCAGAGACCCGATTAGATCATTTTACATTATTGTTATTATAAGAATTCAGCGAAATTCTATCACATTTGTTCAATTTACGTCGCTCCTATTTCAGATAGCGTAATGGGCTGGGCGGCATCTTAAAGCGCGTGGAATGACGAGTAAAATGCCCTACTAACCTTCTACGATAGGGCAATCAGAGACCCGATTAGATCATTTTATATTATGGTTAATTTAAGAATTCAGCGAAATTCTATCACATTTGTTCAATTTACGTTGCTCCTATTTCAGATAGCGTATTGGGCTAACAGGCATCTCAAAGCGCATGAAATGGCGAGTAAAATGCACTATCGAACTTCTAGGGTAAGGCAAACAGAGACCCGATGAGATCATTTTATATTACGGTTAATATAAGAATGCAGCGTAATTCTATCATATTTGTTCAATTTACGTCGGTCCCATTTCAGATAGCGTATTGGGATAAGCGGCATCTCAAAGCGCATGAAATGGCGAGTAAAATGCACTACTAAACTTCTGGGGTAAGGCAAACAGAGACCAGATTAGATCATTTTATATTACGGTTAACATAAGAATTCAGCGTAATTCTATCACATTTGTTCAATTGACGTCGCTCCTATTTCAGATCGCCTACTGGGCTATGCGGCATCGTAAAGCGTGTGGAATGTCGAGTGAAATGCAGTATTAAACTTCTAGGGTGGGTCGAACAGAGACCCGATTAGATCATTTTATATTTTGGTTAATATAAGAATACAGCGAAATTCTATCACATTTGTTCAATTTACGTCGCTCGTGTTTCAGATAGCGTATTGGGCTAAGCGGCATCTCAAAGCGCATGAAATGACGAGTGAAATGCACTATTAAACTTCTAGGGAAAGGCAAACAGAGACCTGATTAGATCATTTTATATTAGGGTTAATTTAAGAATTCAGCGAAATTCTATCACATTTTTTCAATTTACGTCGCTCCTATTTCAGATAGCGTATTGGGCCAAGCGGCATCTCAAAGCGCATGAAATGGCGAGTAAAATGCACTATTAAACTTCAACGGTAGGGCAAACAGAGACCCGATTAGATCATTTTATGTTATGGTTAATTTAAGAATTCAGCGAAATTCTATCACATTCGTTCAATTTACTTCGCTCCTATTTCAGATAGCGTATTGGGCTAAGCGGCATCTCAAAGCGCATGAAATGGCGAGTACAATGCACTATCGAACTTCTAGGGTAAGGCAAACAGAGACCCGATGAGATCATTTTATATTACGGTTAATATAAGAATTCAGCGAAATTCTATCACATTTGTTCAATTTACGTCGCTCCTATTTCAGATAGCGTCTTGGGCTAAGCGGCACCTCAAAGCGCATGAAATGGCGAGTAAAATGCACTATTATACTTCTAGGGTAAGGCAAACAGAGACCCGATTAGATCATTTTATATTACGGTTAATATAAGAATTCAGCGAAATTCTATCAGATTTGTTCAATTTACGTCGCTCCTATTTCAGATAGCGTCTTGGGCTAAGCGGCACCTCAAAGCGCATGAAATGGCGAGTAAAACGCACTATTAAACTTCTAGGGTAGGGCAACCACAGTCCCGATTAGATCATTTTATATTGCGGTTAATTTAAGAATTCAGCGAAATTCTATCACATTTGTTCAATTTACGTCGCTCCTATTTCAGATAGCGTATTGGGCCAAGCGGCATCTCAAAGCGCATGAAATGGCGAGTAAAATGCACTATTAAACTTCTAGGGTAGGGCAAACAGTGACACGATTATATCATTTTACGTTATGGTTAATATAACAATTCAGCGAAATTCTATCACATTTGTTCAATTTACGTCGCTCCTATTTCAGATAGCGTATTGGGCTAAGCGGCAACTCAAAGCGCATGAAATGGCGAGTGAAATGCACTATTAAGCTTCTAGGGTAGGGCGGACAGAGACCCGATTAGATCATTTTACATTATGGATAATATAAGAATTCAGCAAAATTCTATCACATTTTTTCAATTTACGTCGTTCCTATTTCGGATAGCGTATTGGGCTAAGCGGCATCTCAAAGCGCATGAAATGACGAGTAAAATGCACTATTAAACTTCTATGATAGGGCCACCAGAGACCCGAATAGATCATATTATATTATGGCTAATATAAGATTTCTGCGTAACTCTGTCACATTTGTTCAATTTACGTAGCTCCAATTTCAGATTGCGGATTGGGCTAGGCGGCATCTTAAAGGATATGAAATGTCGAGTAAAATGCACAATTAAACTTCTAGGGTAGGGCAAACAGAGACCCGATTAGATCATTTTATATTATGGTTAATTTAAGAATTCTGCGTAATTCTATAACAATTGTTCAATTTACGACGCTCCTATTTCAGATAGTATATTGGGCAAGGCGGCACCTTAAAGCGCGTGGAATGGCGAGTAAAATTCAATACCAACCGTCTATGATAGGGCAATCAGAGACCCAAATAGATCATATCATGTTATGGTTAATATAAGAATTCTGCGTAATTCTATCAGGTTTGTTCAATTTACGTCGCTCCTACTTCAGATAGCGTATTGCGCTAGGTGGCACCTTAAAGCGCATGAAATGGTGAGTAAAATGCACTACTAAACTTCTATGATAGGGCAATCAGAGACCCGAATAGATCGTATTATATTATGGCTAATATAAGAATTCTGCGTAACTCTGTCACATTTGTTCAATTTACGTAGCTCCTACTTCAGATAGCGTATTGGGCTAAGCGGAATCTTAAAGCACATGAAATATAGAGTATAATGCACTATTAAACTTCTATGATAGGGTAATCAGAGACCCGAATAGATCGTATTATATTATGGTTAATATAAGAATTCAGCGTAATTTTATCACGTTTGTTCAATGTACGTCGCCCCTATTTCAGATAGCGTATTGGGCTAGGTGGCATCTTAAAGGATATGAAATGTCGAGTAAAATGTACAATTAAACTTCTAGGGTAGGGCAAACAGAGACCCGATTAGATAATTTTATATTATGGTTAATATAAGAATTCTGCGTAATTCTATAACAATTGTTCAATTTACGACGCTCCTATTTCAGATAGTATATTGGGCAAGGCGGCATCTTAAAGCGCGTGGAATGGCGAGTAAAATGCAATACTAACCGTCTGCGATAGGGCAATCAGAGACCCAAATAGATCATATCATATTATGGTTAATATAAGAATTCTGCGTAATTCTATCACGTTTGTTCAATTTACGTCGCTCCTACTTCAGATAGCGTATTGGGCTAAGCGGCATCTGAAAGCGCATGGAATGACGAGTAAAATGCACTATTAACCTTATATGATAGGGCAATCAGAGACCCGATTAGATCATTTTATATTTTGATTAATATAAGTATTCAGCGAAATGCTATCACATTTTTTCAATTTACGTTGCTCCTATTTCAGATAGCATATTGGGCTAAGCGGCATCTCAAAGCGCATGAAATGGCGAGTGAGTGCACTATGAAACTTCTAGGGTAGGGCGAACAGAGACCCGATTAGATCATTTTACATTATGGTTAATATAAGAATTCAGCGAAATTCTATCACATTTGTACAATTTACGTCGCTCGTATTTCAGATAGCGTTTTGGGCTAAGCGGCACCACAAAGCGCATGAAATGGCGAGTGAAACGCACTATTAAACTTCTAGGGTAGGGCGAACAGAGACCCGATTAGATCATTTTATATTTTGGTTAATATAAGAATTCAGCGTAATTCTATCACATTTGTTCAATTTACGTCGCTCCTATTTCAGATAGCGTACTGAGCTAGGCGGTATCTTCAAGTGCGTGGAATGGCGAGTAAAATGCACTATTAACCTTATATGATAGGGCAATCAGAGACCCGATTAGATCATTTTATAGTTTGGTTAATATAAGAATTCAGCGAAATTCTATCACATTTGTTCAATTTGCGTCGCTCCTATTTCAGGTAGCGTATTGGGCAAAGCGGCATCTCAAAGCGCATGAAATGGCGAGTAAAACGCACTACTAAACTTTTAGGGTAGGGCAAACAGAGACCAGATTAGATCATTTTACATTATGGTTAATATAAGAATTCAGCGAAATTATATCACATTTGTACAATTTACGTCGCTGCTATTTCAGATAGCGTATTGGGCTAAACGGCATCTCAAAGCGCATGAAATGTCGAGCAAAATGCACCACTAACTTTCGAGGATAGGGTAATCAGAGACCCGATTAGGTCATCCTATATTATGATTATTATAAGAATTCAGCGAAATTCTATCACATTTGTTCAATTTATGTCGCTCCTATTTCAGATAGTCTATTGGGCTAAGCGGCCTCTTAACGCGAATGAAACGTCGAGTAAAATGCACTATTAAACATCTAGGGTCGGGCAAACAGAGAGCCGATTAGATCATTTTATATTATGGTTAATTTAAGAATGCAGCGTAATTCTATCACGTTTGTTAAATTTACGTCGCTCATACTTCAGATAGCGTATTGTGCTAAGCGGCATCTTAAAGCGCATAAAACGTCGAGTAAAATGCACCACTAAACTTCTGGTATAGGGCAATCAGAGACCCGATTAGATCATCTTATATTATTATTAATATAAGAATTCAGAGTAATTCTATCACATTTGTTCAATTTATGGCGCTCCAATTTCCGATAGCATATTGGGCTAAACGGCCCATTAAAACGCATGAAATGGCGAGTGAAATGCACTATTAAACATCTATGATAGGGCAATCAGAGACCCGATTAGATCATTTTAAATTATGGTTAAGATAAGTATTCTGCGTAATTCTATCACATTTGTTCAATTTACGTCGCTCCTATTTCATATAGCATATTGGGCCATGCGGCATCTTAAAGTGCGTGGAATGACGAGTAAAATGCACTTCTAACCTTCTATGATAGGGCAATGAGAGACCCGAGTAGATCATCTTATGTTATGGTTAATTTAAGAATTCGTCGTAACTCTATCACATTTGGTCAATTTACGTAGCTCCTATTTCAGATAGCGTATTGGGCTAGGCGGCACCTCAAAGCGCACGAAATGACGACTCAAATGCACTATTAAACTTCTGTGATAGGGCAATCAGGGACCCGAATAGATCATATTACATTATGGTTAATACAAGAATTCTGCGTAATTCTATCACATTTGTTCAATTTACGTCGCTCGTATTTCAGATAGCATTTTGGGCTAAGCGGCACCTCAAAGCGCTTGAAATGGCGAGTGAAACGCACTATTAAACTTCTAGGGTAGGGCGAACAGAGACCCGATTAGATCATTTTATATTTTGGTTAATATAAGAATTCAGCGTAATTCTATCACGTTTGTTCAATTTACGTCGCTCCTATTTCAGATAGCGTACTGAGCTAGGCGGTATCTTCAAGTGCATGGAATGGCGAGTAAAATGCACTATTAACCTTATATGATAGGGCAATCAGAGACCCGATTAGATCATTTTATATTTTGATTAATATAAGTATTCAGCGAAATGCTATCACATTTTTTCAATTTACGTTGCTCCTATTTCAGATAGCATATTGGGCTAAGCGGCATCTCAAAGCGCATGAAATGGCGAGTGAGTGCACTATGAAACTTCTAGGGTAGGGCGAACAGAGACCCGATTAGATCATTTTACATTATGGTTATTATAAGAATTCAGCGAAATTCTATCACATTTGTACAATTTACGTCGCTCGTATTTCAGATAGCGTTTTGGGCTAAGCGGCACCACAAAGCGCACGAAATGGCGAGTGAAACGCACTATTAAACTTCTAGGGTAGGGCGAACAGAGACCCGATTAGATCATTTTATATTTTGGTTAATATAAGAATTCAGCGTAATTCTATCACATTTGTTCAATTTACGTCGCTCCTATTTCAGATAGCGTACTGAGCTAGGCGGTATCTTCAAGTGCGTGGAATGGCGAGTAAAATGCACTATTAACCTTATATGATAGGGCAATCAGAGACCCGATTAGATCATTTTATAGTTTGGTTAATATAAGAATTCAGCGAAATTCTATCACATTTGTTCAATTTGCGTCGCTCCTATTTCAGGTAGCGTATTGGGCAAAGCGGCATCTCAAAGCGCATGAAATGGCGAGTAAAACGCACTACTAAACTTTTAGGGTAGGGCAAACAGAGACCCGAATAGATCATTTTATATTATGGTTAATATAAGAATTCAGCGAAATTATATCACATTTGTACAATTTACGTCGCTCGTATTTCAGATAGCGTTTTTGGCTAAGCTGCACCTCAAAGCGCATGAAATGGCGAGAGAAATGCACTATTAAACTTCTAGAGTAGGACGAACAGGGACCCGAATAGATCATTTTACATTATGGTTAATTTAAGAATTCCGCAAAATTCTATCACATTTGTTCAATTTACGTCGATCCTATTTTAGAAAGCGTATTGGGCTAGGCGGCATCTCAAAGCGCATGAAATTGCGAGTAAAATGCTCTATTAAACTTCAAGGGTAAGGCAAACAGAGACCCGATTAGATCATTTTATATTACGGTTAGTATAAGAACTCAGCGTAATTCTATCACAATTGTTCAATTTACGTCGCTCCTATTTCAGGCAGCGCATTGGGCTAAGCGGCATCACAAAGCGCATGAAATGGCGAGTAAAATGCACTATTAAACTTTTAGGGTAGGGCGAACAGAGACCCGATTAGATCATTTTATATTATGGTTAATATAAGAATTCAGCGAAATTCTATCACATTTGTACAATTTACGTCGCTCGTATTTCAGACAGCGTGTTGGGCTAAGCGGCATCACAACGCGCATGAAATGGCGAGTAAAATGCGCTATTAAACTTTTTGGGTAGGGCGAACAGAGACCCGATTAGATCATTTCATATTATGGTTAATACAAGAATTCAGCGAAATTCTATCACATTTGTTCAATTTACGTCGCTCCTGTTTCAGACAGCGTATTGGGCTAAGCGGCATCACAAAGCGCATGAAATGACGAGAGAAATGCACTATTAAACTTCTAGAATAGGACGAACAGAGACCCGATTAGATCATTTTACATTATGGTTAATATAAGAATTCATCGAAGTTCTATCACATTATTTCAATTTACGTTGCTCCTATTTCAGATAGTGTATTGGGCTAAGCCGCATCTCAAAGCGCATGTAATGGCGAGTGAATGCACTATGAAACTTCTAGGGTAGGGCGAACAGAGACCCGATTATATCATTTTACATTATGGTTAATATAAGAATTCAGCGAAATTCTATCACATTTGTTCAATTTACGTCGCTGCTATTTCAGATAGCGTATTGGGCTAAGCCGCATCTCAAAGCGCATGTAATGGCGAGTGAATGCACTATGAAACTTCTAGGGTAGGGCGAACAGAGACCAGATTAGATCATTTTACATTATGGTTAATATAAGAATTCAGCGAAATTCTATCACATTTGTTCAATTTACGTCGCTGCTATTTCAGATAGCGTATTGGGCTAAACGGCATCTCAAAGCGCATGAAATGTCGAGCAAAATGCACCACTAACTTTCGAGGATAGGGTAATCAGAGACCCGATTAGGTCATCCTATATTATGATTATTATAAGAATTCAGCGAAATTCTATCACATTTGTTCAATTTATGTCGCTCCTATTTCAGATAGTCTATTGGGCTAAGCGGCCTCTTAACGCGAATGAAACGTCGAGTAAAATGCACTATTAAACATCTAGGGTCGGGCAAACAGAGAGCCGATTAGATCATTTTATATTATGGTTAATTTAAGAATGCAGCGTAATTCTATCACGTTTGTTAAATTTACGTCGCTCATACTTCAGATAGCGTATTGTGCTAAGCGGGATCTTAAAGCGCATAAAACGTCGAGTAAAATGCACCACTAAACTTCTAGTATAGGGCAATCAGAGACCCGATTAGATCATATTACATTATGGTTAATACAAGAATTCTGCGTAATTCTATCACATTTGTTCAATTTACTTTGCTCCTATTTCAGATAGCGTATTTGGATAGACGGCATCTTAAAGCGCATGAAATTTCGAGCAAAATGCACCCCTAACCTTCGAGGATAGGGCAATCAGAGACCCGATTAGGTCATCTTATATTATGATTATTATAAGAATTCAGCCAAATTCTATCAAATTTGTTCAATTTACGTCGCTCCTATTTCAGATAGCTTATTGGGCTAAGCGGCACCTTAAAGCGCATGAAATGACGAGGAAAATGCACTATTAAACTTCTACGATAGGGCAATCGGAGACTCGATTAGATCATTTTATATTATTGTTAAAATACGAATTCAGCGAGACTCTATCACATTTGTTCAATTTATGACGCTCCTATTTCTGATACCGTATTGGGCTAAGCGGCATCTTAAAGCGCATGAAATGTCGAGTAAAATGCACTATTAAACTTCTATGATAGGGCAATCAGAGACCCGATTAGATCATTTTAAATTACGGTTAAGATAAGTATTCTGCGTAATTCTGTCACATTTGTTCAATTTACGACGCTCCTATTTCATATAGCATATTGGGCCATGCGGCATCTTAAAGGGCGTGGAATGACGAGTAAAATGCACTTCTAACCTTCTATGATAGGGCAATGAGAGACCCGAGTAGATCATCTTATATTATGGTTAATTTAAGAATTCGTCGTAACTCTATCACATTTGGTCAATTTACGTAGCTCCTATTTCAGATAGCGTATTGGGCTAGGCGGCACCTCAAAGCGCACGAAATGACGTCTCAAATGCACTATTAAACTTCTATGATAGGGCAATCAGTGACCCGAATAGATCATATTACATTATGGTTAATACAAGAATTCTGCGTAATTCTATCACATTTGTTCAATTTACTTTGCTCCTATTTCAGATAGCGTATTTGGATAGACGGCATCTTAAAGCGCATGAAATGTCGAGCAAAATGCACCACTAACTTTCGAGGATAGGGTAATCAGAGACCCGATTAGGTCAACCTATATTATGATTATTATAAGAATTCAGCGAAATTCTATCACATTTGTTCAATTTATGTCGCTCCTATTTCAGATAGTCTATTGGGCTAAGCGGCCTCTTAACGCGAATGAAATGTCGAGTAAAATGCACTATTAAACAGCTAGGGTCGGGCAAACAGAGAGCCGATTAGATCATTTTATATTATGGTTAATATAAGAATTCAGCGAAATTATATCACATTTGTACAATTTACGTCGCTCGTATTTCAGATAGCGTTTTTGGCTAAGCGGCACCTCAAAGCGCATGAAATGGCGAGTGAAACGCACTATTAAACTTCTAGGGTAGGGCGAACAGAGACCCGATTAGATCATTTTATATTTTGGTTAATATAAGAATTCAGCGTAATTCTATCACATTTGTTCAATTTACGTCGCTCCTATTTCAGATAGCGTACTGAGCTAGGCGGTATCTTCAAGTGCATGGAATGGCGAGTAAAATGCACTATTAACCTTATATGATAGGCCAATCAGAGACCCGATTAGATCATTTTATATTTTGATTAATATAAGTATTCAGCGAAATGCTATCACATTTTTTCAATTTATGTTGCTCCTATTTCAGATAGCATATTGGGCTAAGCGGCATCTCAAAGCGCATGAAATGGCGAGTGAATGCACTATGAAACTTCTAGGGTAGGGCGAACAGAGACCCGATTAGATCATTTTACATTATGGTTAATATAAGAATTCAGCGAAATTCTATCACATTTGTACAATTTACGTCGCTCGTATTTCAGATAGCGTTTTGGGCTAAGCGGCACCACAAAGCGCATGAAATGGCGAGTGAAACGCACTATTAAACTTCTAGGGTAGGGCGAACAGAGACCCGAATAGATCATTTTATATTATGGTTAATATAAGAATTCAGCGAAATTATATCACATTTGTTCAATTTACGTCGCCCCTATTACAGTTAGCGTATTGGGCTAGGTGGCATCTTAAAGCGCCTGAAATGTCGAGTAAAATGCACTATTAAACTTCTAGGGTAGCGCAAACAGAGACCGGATTAGATCATTTTATATTATGGTAAATTTAAGAATTCCACGTAATTTTATCACATTTGTTCAATTTACGCAGCTCCAATTTCAGATACCGTGTTGGGCTAGGCGGCGCCTTAAAGCGCATGAAATGACGAGTAAAATGCACTACTAAACTTCTAGGGTAGGAGAAAGACAGACCCGATTAGATCATTCTATATATTATGATTAATTAAAGAATTCAGCGAAACTCTATCACACTTGTTCAATTTACGTAACTCCAATTTCAGATAGCGTATTGGGCTAGGCGGTACCTTAAAGCGCATGAAATGACGAGTAAAATGCACTACTAACCTTCTATGATAGGGCAATCAGAGACCCGATTAGATCATTTTATATTATTGTTAATATAAGAATTCAACGTAATTTTATCACATTTGTTCAATTTACGTCGCTCCTATTTCAGATAGCGTATTGGGCTTGGCGGCACCTTAAAGCGCATGAAATGACGAGTAAAATGCACTGCTAACCTTCTATTATAGGGCAATCAGAGACCCGATTAGATCATTTTATATTATGGTTAATATAAGAATTCAGCGAAATTCGATCACATTTGTTCAATTAACGTCGCTCCTATTTCAGATAGCGTATTGGGCTAAGTGGCACCGTAAAGCGCATGAAATTGCGAGTACAATGCACTATGAAACTTTTATGATAGGGCATTCAGAGACCAGATTAGATGATTTTATATTATTGTTAGTATAAGCATTCAACGTAATTTTATCACATTTGTTCAATTTACGTCGCCCCTATTTCAGATAGCGTATTGGGCTAGGCGGCATCTTAAAGCGCATGAAATGTCGAGTAAAATGCACTATCAAACTTCTAGGGTAGGGCAAACAGAGAGCCGATTAGATCATTTTATATTGTGGTTAATTTAAGAATTCAGCGACACTTTATCACACTTGTTCAAATTACGTAGCTCCAATTTCAGATAGCGTATTGGGCTAAGGGGCAATTTAAAGCGCATGAAATTACGAGCAAAATGCACTATTAAACTTCTATGATGGGGCAATCGGAGACACGATTAGATCATTTTATATTATTGTTAATATAAGAATGCGGCGTAATTCTATCACATTTGTTCAATTTACGTCGCTCCTATTTCAGATAGCGTATTGGGCTAAGCGGCACCGTAAAGCGCATGATGTGACGAGTAAAATGCACCATTAAACTTCTATGATAGGGCAATCAGAGACCCGAATAGATCGTATTATATTACGGTTAATATGAGAATTCTGCGTAATTCTATCACATTTGTTCAATTTACGTCGCTCCTATTTCAGAGAGCGTATTGGGCTACGCGGCACCTTAAAGCGCATGAAATGACAAGGAAAATGCACTATTAAACTTCTATGATAGGGCAATCAGAGTCCAGAATAGACCATATTATATTAATGTTAATATAAGAATTCAGCGTAATTCTATCACATTTGTTCAATTTGCATCGCTACTATTTAAGATAGCGTATTGGGCTAAGCGGCACCTTAAAGCGCATGATGTGACGATTAAAATGCACTATTAAACTTCTATGATAGTGCAATCAGAGACCCGATTAGATCATACTATATTAATGATAATATAAGAATTCTGCGTAATTCTATCACATTTGTTCAATTTACGTCGCTCCTATTTCAGATAGCGTATTGGGCTAAGCGGCACCTTAAAGCGCATGATGTGACGAGTAAAATGCACTATTAAACTTGTATGATGGGGCAATCAGAGAGCCGAATAGACCATACTATATTAATGTTAATATAAGAATTCTGCGTAATTCTATCACATTTGTTCAATTTACGTCGCTCCTATTTGAGATAGCGTATAGGGATAGGCGGCATCTTAAAGCGCATGGACTGACGAGTAAAGTGCACTATTAAACTTCTATGGTAGGGCAATCAGAGACCCGATTAGGTCATCTTATATTATGAGTAATATAAGGGTGCAGCGTAATTCTATCAGATTTGTTCAATTTACGTCGCTCCTATTTCAGATAGCGTATTGGGCTAAGCGGCACCTTAAGGCGCATGAAATGACGAGTAAAACGCACTACTAAACTTCTTTGATAGGGCAAACAGAGACCCGATTAGATCATTTTATATTATTGTTAATATAAGAATTCAGCGTAATTTTATCACATTTGTTCAATTTACGTCGCTCCTATTTCAGATAGCGTATTTGGGATAGGCGGCACCTTAAAACGCATGAAATGACGAGTAAAATTCACTACTAAGCTTCTCGGATAGGGCAATCAGAGACCCGATTAGATCATTTTATATTATGGTTTATATAAGAATTCTGCGTGATTCTATCACATTTGTTCAATTTACGTCGCTCCAGCTTCAGATAGCGTATTCGTCTAAGCGGCATCTTAAAGCGCATGAAAAGTCGAGTACAGTGCACTACTAAACTTCTAGGATAGGGCAATCAGAGACCCGATTAGATCATTTTATATTATTGTTAATATAAGGATTCAGCGTAATTTTATCACATTTGTTCAATTTACGTCGCCCCTATTTCAGATATCGTACTGGGCTAGGTAGCATCTTAAAGCGCATGAAATGTCGAGTAAAATGCACTATTAAACTTCTATGAGACGGCAATCAGAGTCGCGATTAGATCACTTTATATTATTGTTATTATAAGAATGCAGCGTAATTTCATCACATTTTTTCAATTTACGTCGCCCCTATTACAGATAGCGTTTTGGGCTATGTGGCATCTTAAAGCGCATGAAATGTCGAGTAAAATGCACTATTAAACTTCTAAGATAGGGCAATCAGAGACCCGATTAGATCATTTTATATTATGGATAATTTAAGAATTCAGCAACATTCTATCACATTTGTTCAATTTACGTCGCTCCTATTTCTGACAGCGTAATGGGCTAAGCGGCATCTCAAAGCGCATGAAATGGCGAGTAAAATGCACTATTAACCTTCTATGATAGGGCAATCAGAGTCCCGATTAGATTATCTTATATTATGGTTAACTTAAGAATTCGTCGTAACTCTATCACATTTGTTCAATTTACGTAGCTCCAATTTCAGATAGCGTATTTGTCTAGGGGGCACCATAAGGCGCATGAAATGACGAGTAAAATGCACTACCAAACTTCTATGATAGGGCAATCAGAGACCCGAATAGGTCATATTATATTATGGTTAATATAAGAATTCTGCGTAATTCTATCACATTTGTTCAATTTACGTCGCTCCTACTTCAGATAGCGTATTGGGCTAGGCGGCATCTTAAAGAGCATGCAATGTCGAGTCAAATGCACTACTAAACTCCTATGATAGGGAAATCAGAGACCCGATTAGATCATTTTATATTATGGTTAATATAAGAATTCTGCGTAATTCTAGCACATTTGTTCATTTTACTTAGCTCCAATTTCAGATAGCGTATTCGGGTAGCGGCACCTCAAAGCCCATGAAATGACGAGCAAAATGCACTACTAAACTTCTATCAGAGGGCAATCAGAGACCCTATTAGGTCATTTTATATTATGATTAATATAAGAATTCTGCGTAATTCTATCACATTTTTTCATTTTACGTAGCTCCTATTTCGGATCGCGTATTGGGCTAGGCGGCATCTTAAAGCGCATGGAGTGACGAGTAAAATCCACTGCAAACCTTCTCGGATACCGCCATCATAGTCCCGATAAGATCATTTTATATAATGGATAATATAGGAATTCAGCGTAATTCTATCACATTTGCTCAATTTACGTCGCCCCTATTTCAGATAGCGTATTGGGCTAGGTGGCATCTTAAAGCGCATGAAATGTCGAGTAAAATGCACTATTAAACTTCTAGGGTAGGGTAAACAGAGACGCGAGTAGACCATTTTATATTACGGTTAATTTAAGAATTCAGCGAAATTCTATAACATTTGTTCAATTTACGTCGCTCCTATTTCTGATAGCGTATTGGGCAAAGCGGCACCTTAAAACGCATGAAATGACGAGTAACATGCCCTATTAAACTTCTACGATAGGGCAATCAGAGACCCGAACAGATCGTATTATATTATGGTTAATATAAGAATTCTGCGTAATTCTATCACGTTTGTTCAATTTACGTAGCTCCAATTTCAGATAGCGCATTGGACTAGGCGGCATCTTAAAGCGCATGAAATGTCGAGTAAAATGCACTACTAAACTTCTCGGATAGGGCAATCGGAGACCCGATTAGGTCATCTTATATTATGGTTAATATAAGAATTCAGCGAAATTCTATCACATTTGTTCAATTTACGTCGCTCCTGTTTCAGACAGCGTATTGGGCTAAGCGGCATCACAAAGCGCATGAAATGACGAGAGAAATGCACTATTAAACTTCTAGAATAGGACGAACAGAGACCCGATTAGATCATTTTACATTATGGTTAATATAAGAATTCATCGAAGTTCTATCACATTATTTCAATTTACGTTGCTCCTATTTCAGATAGTGTATTGGGCTAAGCCGCATCTCAAAGCGCATGTAATGGCGAGTGAATGCACTATGAAACTTCTAGGGTAGGGCGAACAGAGACCCGATTAGATCATTTTACATTATGGTTAATATAAGAATTCAGCGAAATTCTATCACATTTGTTCAATTTACGTCGCTGCTATTTCAGATAGCGTATTGGGCTAAGCCGCATCTCAAAGCGCATGTAATGGCGAGTGAATGCACTATGAAACTTCTAGGGTAGGGCGAACAGAGACCAGATTAGATCATTTTACATTATGGTTAATATAAGAATTCAGCGAAATTCTATCACATTTGTTCAATTTACGTCGCTGCTATTTCAGATAGCGTATTGGGCTAAACGGCATCTCAAAGCGCATGAAATGTCGAGCAAAATGCACCACTAACTTTCGAGGATAGGGTAATCAGAGACCCGATTAGGTCATCCTATATTATGATTATTATAAGAATTCAGCGAAATTCTATCACATTTGTTCAATTTATGTCGCTCCTATTTCAGATAGTCTATTGGGCTAAGCGGCCTCTTAACGCGAATGAAACGTCGAGTAAAATGCACTATTAAACATCTAGGGTCGGGCAAACAGAGAGCCGATTAGATCATTTTATATTATGGTTAATTTAAGAATGCAGCGTAATTCTATCACGTTTGTTAAATTTACGTCGCTCATACTTCAGATAGCGTATTGTGCTAAGCGGCATCTTAAAGCGCATAAAACGTCGAGTAAAATGCACCACTAAACTTCTAGTATAGGGCAATCAGAGACCCGATTAGATCATATTACATTATGGTTAATACAAGAATTCTGCGTAATTCTATCACATTTGTTCAATTTACTTTGCTCCTATTTCAGATAGCGTATTTGGATAGACGGCATCTTAAAGCGCATGAAATTTCGAGCAAAATGCACCCCTAACCTTCGAGGATAGGGCAATCAGAGACCCGATTAGGTCATCTTATATTATGATTATTATAAGAATTCAGCCAAATTCTATCAAATTTGTTCAATTTACGTCGCTCCTATTTCAGATAGCTTATTGGGCTAAGCGGCACCTTAAAGCGCATGAAATGACGAGGAAAATGCACTATTAAACTTCTACGATAGGGCAATCGGAGACTCGATTAGATCATTTTATATTATTGTTAAAATACGAATTCAGCGAGACTCTATCACATTTGTTCAATTTATGACGCTCCTATTTCTGATACCGTATTGGGCTAAGCGGCATCTTAAAGCGCATGAAATGTCGAGTAAAATGCACTATTAAACTTCTATGATAGGGCAATCAGAGACCCGATTAGATCATTTTAAATTACGGTTAAGATAAGTATTCTGCGTAATTCTGTCACATTTGTTCAATTTACGACGCTCCTATTTCATATAGCATATTGGGCCATGCGGCATCTTAAAGGGCGTGGAATGACGAGTAAAATGCACTTCTAACCTTCTATGATAGGGCAATGAGAGACCCGAGTAGATCATCTTATATTATGGTTAATTTAAGAATTCGTCGTAACTCTATCACATTTGGTCAATTTACGTAGCTCCTATTTCAGATAGCGTATTGGGCTAGGCGGCACCTCAAAGCGCACGAAATGACGTCTCAAATGCACTATTAAACTTCTATGATAGGGCAATCAGGGACCCGAATAGATCATATTACATTATGGTTAATACAAGAATTCTGCGTAATTCTATCACATTTGTTCAATTTACTTTGCTCCTATTTCAGATAGCGTATTTGGATAGACGGCATCTTAAAGCGCATGAAATGTCGAGCAAAATGCACCACTAACTTTCGAGGATAGGGTAATCAGAGACCCGATTAGGTCATCCTATATTATGATTATTATAAGAATTCAGCGAAATTCTATCACATTTGTTCAATTTATGTCGCTCCTATTTCAGATAGTCTATTGGGCTAAGCGGCCTCTTAACGCGAATGAAATGTCGAGTAAAATGCACTATTAAACAGCTAGGGTCGGGCAAACAGAGAGCCGATTAGATCATTTTATATTATGGTTAATATAAGAATTCAGCGAAATTATATCACATTTGTACAATTTACGTCGCTCGTATTTCAGATAGCGTTTTTGGCTAAGCGGCACCTCAAAGCGCATGAAATGGCGAGTGAAACGCACTATTAAACTTCTAGGGTAGGGCGAACAGAGACCCGATTAGATCATTTTATATTTTGGTTAATATAAGAATTCAGCGTAATTCTATCACATTTGTTCAATTTACGTCGCTCCTATTTCAGATAGCGTACTGAGCTAGGCGGTATCTTCAAGTGCATGGAATGGCGAGTAAAATGCACTATTAACCTTATATGATAGGGCAATCAGAGACCCGATTAGATCATTTTATATTTTGATTAATATAAGTATTCAGCGAAATGCTATCACATTTTTTCAATTTACGTTGCTCCTATTTCAGATAGCATATTGGGCTAAGCGGCATCTCAAAGCGCATGAAATGGCGAGTGAATGCACTATGAAACTTCTAGGGTAGGGCGAACAGAGACCCGATTAGATCATTTTACATTATGGTTAATATAAGAATTCAGCGAAATTCTATCACATTTGTACAATTTACGTCGCTCGTATTTCAGATAGCGTTTTGGGCTAAGCGGCACCACAAAGCGCATGAAATGGCGAGTGAAACGCACTATTAAACTTCTAGGGTAGGGCGAACAGAGACCCGAATAGATCATTTTATATTATGGTTAATATAAGAATTCAGCGAAATTATATCACATTTGTTTAATTTACGTCGCTCCTATTTCAGATAGCGTATTGGGCTAGGTGGCATCTTAAAGCGCATGAAATGTCGAGTAAAATGCACTATTAAACTTCTATGATAGGACAATCGGAGACCCGATTAGATCATTGTATATTATGGTTCATATAAGAATTCTGCGTAATTCTACCAAATTTGTTCAATTTACGTCGCTCCTATTTCAGATAGCATATTGGGCTAGGCGGCACCATAAAGCGCATGAAATGTCGAGTAAAATGCACCATTACACTTCTAGGGTAGGGTAAACACAGACCCGATTAGATCATTTTATATTATAGTTAATTTAAGAATTCAGCGAAATTCTATCATATTTGTTCAATTTACGTCGCACATATTTCAGATAGCGTATTGGGCGAAGCGGCACCTCAAAGCGCATGAAATGTCGAGTAAAATGCACTACTAAACTTCTCGGATAGGGCAATCCGAGACCCGATTAGGTCATCTTATACTATGGTTAATATAAGAATTCAGCGAACTCTTATCACATTTGCTCAATTTACGTCGCCCCTATTTCAGATAGCGTATTGGGCTAGGCGGCATCATAAAGCGCATGAAATGTCGAGTAAAATGCACCATTAAACATCTAGGGTAGGGTAAACAGAGACCCGATTAGATCATTTTATATTATGGTTAATTTAAGAATTCAGCGAAATTCTATCACATTTGTTCAATTTACGTCGCACATGTTTCAGATAGCGTATTGGACCAAGCGGCACCTTAAAGTGCATGAAAGGATGAGTAACATGCACTATTAAACTTCTATGATAGGGCAATCAGAGACCCGAATAGATCGTATTATATTATGGTTAATATAAGAATTCTGCGTAATTCTATCACATTTGTTGAATTTCCGACGCTCCTATTTCAGATAGTTTATTGGGCTAGGCAGCATCTTAAAGCGCGTGGAATTACGAGTAAAATGCACTACCAACCTTCTAGGATAGGGCAATCAGAGACCCGATTAGATCATTTTATATTATTGTTAATATAAGAATTCAACGTAATTTTATCACATTTGTTCAATTTACGTCGCTCCTATTTCAGATAGCGTATTGGGCTTGGCGGCACCTTAAAGCGCATGAAATGACGAGTAAAATGCACTGCTAACCTTCTATTATAGGGCAATCAGAGACCCGATTAGATCATTTTATATTATGGTTAATATAAGAATTCAGCGAAATTCGATCACATTTGTTCAATTAACGTCGCTCCTATTTCAGATAGCGTATTGGGCTAAGTGGCACCGTAAAGCGCATGAAATTGCGAGTACAATGCACTATGAAACTTTTATGATAGGGCATTCAGAGACCAGATTAGATGATTTTATATTATTGTTAGTATAAGCATTCAACGTAATTTTATCACATTTGTTCAATTTACGTCGCCCCTATTTCAGATAGCGTATTGGGCTAGGCGGCATCTTAAAGCGCATGAAATGTCGAGTAAAATGCACTATCAAACTTCTAGGGTAGGGCAAACAGAGAGCCGATTAGATCATTTTATATTGTGGTTAATTTAAGAATTCAGCGACACTTTATCACACTTGTTCAAATTACGTAGCTCCAATTTCAGATAGCGTATTGGGCTAAGGGGCAATTTAAAGCGCATGAAATTACGAGCAAAATGCACTATTAAACTTCTATGATGGGGCAATCGGAGACACGATTAGATCATTTTATATTATTGTTAATATAAGAATGCGGCGTAATTCTATCACATTTGTTCAATTTACGTCGCTCCTATTTCAGATAGCGTATTGGGCTAAGCGGCACCGTAAAGCGCATGATGTGACGAGTAAAATGCACCATTAAACTTCTATGATAGGGCAATCAGAGACCCGAATAGATCGTATTATATTACGGTTAATATGAGAATTCTGCGTAATTCTATCACATTTGTTCAATTTACGTCGCTCCTATTTCAGATAGCGTATTGGGCTAGGCGGCACCTTAAAGCGCATGAAATGACAAGGAAAATGCACTATTAAACTTCTATGATAGGGCAATCAGAGACCAGAATAGATCATATTATATTAATGTTAATATAAGAATTCAGCGTAATTCTATCACATTTGTTCAATTTGCATCGCTACTATTTAAGATAGCGTATTGGGCTAAGCGGCACCTTAAAGCGCATGATGTGACGATTAAAATGCACTATTAAACTTCTATGATAGTGCAATCAGAGACCCGATTAGATCATACTATATTAATGATAATATAAGAATTCTGCGTAATTCTATCACATTTGTTCAATTTACGTCGCTCCTATTTCAGATAGCGTATTGGGCTAAGCGGCACCTTAAAGCGCATGATGTGACGAGTAAAATGCACTATTAAACTTGTATGATGGGGCAATCAGAGAGCCGAATAGACCATACTATATTAATGTTAATATAAGAATTCTGCGTAATTCTATCACATTTGTTCAATTTACGTCGCTCCTATTTGAGATAGCGTATAGGGATAGGCGGCATCTTAAAGCGCATGGACTGACGAGTAAAGTGCACTATTAAACTTCTATGGTAGGGCAATCAGAGACCCGATTAGGTCATCTTATATTATGAGTAATATAAGGGTGCAGCGTAATTCTATCAGATTTGTTCAATTTACGTCGCTCCTATTTCAGATAGCGTATTGGGCTAAGCGGCACCTTAAAGCGCATGAAATGACGAGTAAAACGCACTACTAAACTTCTTTGATAGGGCAAACAGAGACCCGATTAGATCATTTTATATTATTGTTAATATAAGAATTCAGCGTAATTTTATCACATTTGTTCAATTTACGTCGCTCCTATTTCAGATAGCGTATTTGGGATAGGCGGCACCTTAAAACGCATGAAATGACGAGTAAAATGCACTACTAAACTTCTCGGATAGGGCAATCAGAGACCCGATTAGATCATTTTATATTATGGTTTATATAAGAATTCTGCGTGATTCTATCACATTTGTTCAATTTACGTCGCTCCAGCTTCAGATAGCGTATTCGTCTAAGCGGCATCTTAAAGCGCATGAAAAGTCGAGTACAGTGCACTACTAAACTTCTAGGATAGGGCAATCAGAGACCCGATTAGATCATTTTATATTATTGTTAATATAAGGATTCAGCGTAATTTTATCACATTTGTTCAATTTACGTCGCCCCTATTTCAGATATCGTACTGGGCTAGGTAGCATCTTAAAGCGCATGAAATGTCGAGTAAAATGCACTATTAAACTTCTATGAGACGGCAATCAGAGTCGCGATTAGATCACTTTATATTATTGTTATTATAAGAATGCAGCGTAATTTCATCACATTTTTTCAATTTACGTCGCCCCTATTACAGATAGCGTTTTGGGCTATGTGGCATCTTAAAGCGCATGAAATGTCGAGTAAAATGCACTATTAAACTTCTAAGATAGGGCAATCAGAGACCCGATTAGATCATTTTATATTATGGATAATTTAAGAATTCAGCAACATTCTATCACATTTGTTCAATTTACGTCGCTCCTATTTCTGACAGCGTATTGGGCTAAGCGGCATCTCAAAGCGCATGAAATGGCGAGTAAAATGCACTATTAACCTTCTATGATAGGGCAATCAGAGTCCCGATTAGATCATCTTATATTATGGTTAATTTAAGAATTCGTCGTAACTCTATCACATTTGTTCAATTTACGTAGCTCCAATTTCAGATAGCGTATTTGTCTAGGGGGCACCATAAGGCGCATGAAATGACGAGTAAAATGCACTACCAAACTTCTATGATAGGGCAATCAGAGACCCGAATAGGTCATATTATATTATGGTTAATATAAGAATTCTGCGTAATTCTATCACATTTGTTCAATTTACGTCGCTCCTACTTCAGATAGCGTATTGGGCTAGGCGGCATCTTAAAGCGCATGCAATGTCGAGTCAAATGCACTACTAAACTCCTATGATAGGGCAATCAGAGACCCGATTAGATCATTTTATATTATGGTTAATATAAGAATTCTGCGTAATTCTAGCACATTTGTTCATTTTACTTAGCTCCAATTTCAGATAGCGTATTCGGGTAGCGGCACCTCAAAGCCCATGAAATGACGAGCAAAATGCACTACTAAACTTCTATCAGAGGGCAATCAGAGACCCTATTAGGTCATTTTATATTATGATTAATATAAGAATTCTGCGTAATTCTATCACATTTTTTCATTTTACGTAGCTCCTATTTCGGATCGCGTATTGGGCTAGGCGGCATCTTAAAGCGCATGGAGTGACGAGTAAAATCCACTGCAAACCTTCTCGGATACCGCCATCATAGTCCCGATAAGATCATTTTATATAATGGATAATATAGGAATTCAGCGTAATTCTATCACATTTGCTCAATTTACGTCGCCCCTATTTCAGATAGCGTATTGGGCTAGGTGGCATCTTAAAGCGCATGAAATGTCGAGTAAAATGCACTATTAAACTTCTAGGGTAGGGTAAACAGAGACGCGAGTAGACCATTTTATATTACGGTTAATTTAAGAATTCAGCGAAATTCTATAACATTTGTTCAATTTACGTCGCTCCTATTTCTGATAGCGTATTGGGCAAAGCGGCACCTTAAAACGCATGAAATGACGAGTAACATGCCCTATTAAACTTCTACGATAGGGCAATCAGAGACCCGAACAGATCGTATTATATTATGGTTAATATAAGAATTCTGCGTAATTCTATCACGTTTGTTCAATTTACGTAGCTCCAATTTCAGATAGCGCATTGGACTAGGCGGCATCTTAAAGCGCATGAAATGTCGAGTAAAATGCACTACTAAACTTCTCGGATAGGGCAATCGGAGACCCGATTAGGTCATCTTATATTATGGTTAATATAAGAATTCAGCGAAATTCTATCACATTTGTTCAATTTACATCGCTCCTATTTCAGATAGCGTATTGGGCTGGGCGGCATCTTAAAGCGCGTGGAATGGCGAGGAAAATGCACTATTAAACTTCTAGGGTAAGGCAAACAGAGACCCGATTACATCATTTTATTTTACGGTTAATATAAGGATTCAGCGTAATTCTATCACATTTGTTCAACTTACGTCGTTCCTATTTCAGATAGCCTACTGGGCTAGGCGGCATCTTAAAGCGCGTGGAAGGGCGAGTAATATGCACTACTAAACTTCTATGATAGGGCAAACAGAGACCCGATTAGATCATTTTATATTATTGTTAATATAAGAATTCAGCGTAATTTTATCACATTTGTTCAATTTACGTGGCGCCTATTTCAGATAGCGCAATGGGCCATGTGTCATCTTAAAGCGCATGAAATGACGACTAAAATGCACTACTAAAATTCTATGATAGGGCCGTCAGAGACACGAGTAGATCATTTTAAATTGCGGTTAATATAAGAATTCTGCGTAATTCTATCACATTTGTTCAATTTACGACGCTCCTATTTCAGATAGCGTATTGTGCGAGGCGGCATCTTAAAGCGCATGAAATGACGAGTAAAATGCACTACTTAACTTCTCGGATAGGGCAATCAGAGGCCCGATTAGGTCATCTTATATTATGGTTAATATAAGAGTTCTGCGTAATTCTATCACATTTGTTCAATTTACGTGGCTCCTATTTCAGATAGCGTATTGGGCTAGGCGGCACCTTAAAGCGCATGAAATGACGAGTAAAATGCACTGTTAAACGTCTATGATAGGGCAATCAGAGAACCGATTAGATCATTTTATATTACTGTTAATATAAGAATTCAACATAATTTTATCACATTTGTACAATTTACGTCGCGCCTATTTCAGATAGCGTATTGGGCTGGGTGGCATCTTAAAGCGCATGAAATGACGAGTAAAATGCACTATTAAACTTCTATGATAAGGCAATCAGAGACCCGAATAGATCAATTTAAATTGTGGTTAATATAAGAATTCTGCGTAATTCTATCACATTTGTTCAATTTACATCGCTCCTATTTCAGATAGCATGTTGGGCTAGGCGGCATCGTCAAGCGCGTGGAATGACGAGTAAAATGCACTACTGACCTTCTATGATAGGGCAATCAGGGACCCGATTAGATCATTTTATGTTATGGTTAATATAAGAATTCAGCTAAATTCTATCACATTTGTTCAATTTACGTCGCTCCTATTTCAGATAGCGTATTGGGCTAAGCGGCATCTCAAAGCGCATGAAATGGCGAATAAAATGCAGTATTAAACTTCTAGGCTAGGGCGAACAGAGACCCGATTAGATCATTTTACATTATGGTTAATAAAAGAATTCAGGGAAATTCTATCGCATTTGTTCAATTTACATCTCTCCTATTTCAGATGACGTATTGTGCTAAGCGGCATCTCAAAGCGCATGAAATGGCGAGTCAAATGCACTATTAAACTTCTAGGGTAAGGCAAACAGATACCCGATTAGATCATTTTATATTACGGTTAATATAAGAATTCAGCGTAATTCTATCACATTTGTTCAACTTACGTCGCTCCTATTTCAGATAGCGTACTGGGCTATGCGGCACCTTAAAGCGCGTGGAATTGCGAGTAAAATGCACTACAAAACTTCTATGATAGGGCAATCAGAGACCCGATTAGATCATTTTATATTTTGTTTAATATAAGATTTCAGGGAAATTCTATCACATTTGTTCAATTTACGTCGTCCTATTTCAGATAGCGTACTGTGCTAGGCGGCATCTTAAAGCGCGCGGAATGGCGAGTAAAATGCACTATTAAACTTCTAGGGTAAGGCAAACAGATACCCGATTAGATCATTTTATATTATGGTTAATTTAAGAATTCAGCAAAATTCTATTACATTTGTTCAATTTACGTCATTCCTATTTCAGGTAGCGTACTGGGCTGGGCGGCACCTTAAAGCGCGTGGAATGGCGAGTAAAATGCACTATTAAACTTCTAGGGTAGGGCAAACAGAGACCCGATAAGATCATTTTATATTACGGTTAATATAAGAATTCAGCGAAATTCTATCACATTTGTTCAATTTACGTCGCTCCTATTTCAGATAGCGTATTGGGCAAAGCGGCATCTCAAAGCGCATGAAATGACGAGTAAAGTGCACTATTAAACTTCTAGGGTAGGGCAAACAGAGACCCGATAAGATCATTTTATATTACGGTTAATATAAGAATTCAGCGAAATTCTATCACATTTGTTCAATTAACGTCGCTGATGTTTCAGATAGCGTATTGAGCTAAGCGGCATCTCGAAGCGCATGAAATGACGAGCGACATGCACTATTAAATTTCTAGGGTAGGGCGAACAGAGACCCGATTACATCATTTTATATTATGGTTAATTTAAGAATTCAGCGAAATTCTATCACATTTGTTCAATTTACGTCGCAACTATTTCAGATAACTTATTGGGCTAAGCGGCATCTCAGAGCGCATGAAATGACGAGTGAAATGCACTATTAAACATCTAGGGTAGGGCGAACAGAGACCCGATTAGATCATTTTACATTAAGGTTAATATAAGAATTCAGCGAAATTCTATAACATTTGTTCAATTTACGTCGCTGATATTTCAGATAGCGTACTGGGCTAGGTGGCATCTTAATCGCATGAAACGTCCAGGAAAATGCACTGCTAAACTTCTCTGATAGGGCAATCAGACACCCGATTAGGTCATCTTATATTATAATTAATATAAGAATTCAGCGTAATTCTATCACATTTGTCCAATTTACGACGCTCCTATCTCATATAGCGTATTGGGCGAGGCGGCAGCTTAAAGCGCATGAAATTTCGAGTAAAATGCACCACTAAACTTCTCGGATAGGGCAATCAGAGACCCGATTAGGTCATCTTATATTATGATTACTATAAGAATTCACCGTAATTCTATCACATTTGTTCAATTTACGTCGCTCCTATTTCTGATAGCGTATAGGGCTAGGCGGCACCTTAAAGCGCATGAAATCGCGAGTAAAATGCACTATTTAACTTCTATGATAGGGCAATCAGAGACCCTATTAGATCATTCTATATTATGGTTAATATAAGAATTCAGCAAAGTTCTATCACATTTGTTCAATTTACGTCGCTCCTATTTCTGATAGCGTATTGGGCTAGGCGGCACCTTAAAGCGCAAGAAATGACGAGTAAAATGCACTACTAAACTCCTAGGATATGGCTATCAGAGTCCCGGTTGGATCATGTTTTATTAATGCTAATTTAAGAATTCACCGTAACTCTATCACATTTGTCCAATTGACGTCGCTCCTACGCCAGATATTGTGTTGAGCTAGGCGGCATCTTAAAGCGCATGAAATGGCGAATAAAATGCAGTACTATCCTTCTCGGATACAGCCATCAGAGGCCCCAGTAGATCATTTTATATTATGGTTAATATACGAATTCAGCGTAATTCTAACACATTTGTTCAATTTACGCCGCTCCTATTTCAGATAGCGTATTGGGCTAGGTGGCGTCTTAAAGCACATGAAATGTCGAGTAAAATGCACTACTAAACTTCTCGGATAGGGCAATCAGAGACCCGATTAGGTCAACTTATATTATGATTAATATAAGAATGCAGCGTAATTCTATCACATTTGTTCCATTTACGCCGCTCGTATTTCAGATAGCGTATTGGGATAGGCGGCACCTTAAAGCGCATGAAATGACAAGTAAAATGCACTATTAAACTTCCATGATAGGGCTATCAGAGACCCGAGTAGGTCATCTTATACTATGGTTATTATAAGAATTCAGCGAAATTTTATCACATTTGCTCAATTTACGTCGCCCCTATTTCGGATAGCGTATTGAGATACGTGGCATCTTAAAGCGCATGAAATGGCGAGTAAAATGCACTATTAAGCTTCTAGGGTAGGGCAAACAGAGATCCGATTAGGTCATTTTATATTATTGTTAATATAAGAATTCAGCGTAATTTTATCCCATTTGTTCAATTTATTTCGCTCCTATTTCAGATAGCGTATTGGGCCAAGCGGCACCTTAAAGCGCATGAAGTGACGGGTAAAATGCACTATTAAACTTCTATGATAGGGCACTCAGAGACCCGAATAGATCGTATTATATTATGGTTAATATAAGATTTCAGCGTAATTTTATCACATTTGTTCAATTTAAGTCGTCCCTATTTCAGACAGCGTACTGGGCTAGGAGGCACCTTAAAGCGCATGAAATGACGAGTATAATGCACTATTAAACTTCTATGATAGAGCAATCAGAAACCAGCATAGATCGTATTATGTTATGTTTTATATAAGAATTCTGCGTCATTCTATCACATTTGTTCAATTTAAGTCGCCCCTATTTCAGATAGCGTATTGGACTAGGTGGCATCTTAAAGCGCATGAAATGACGAGTAAAATGCACTATTAAACTTCTATGACAGAGCAATCAGTGACCCGAATAGATCGTATTATATTATGGTTAATATAAGAATTCTGCGTAATTCTATCACGTTTGTTCAGTTTACGTAGCTCCAATTTCAGATAGCGTATTGGGCTAGGCGGCAACTTAAAGCGCATGAAATGTTGAGTAAAATGCACTACTAAACTTCTCGGATAGAGCTAACAGAGAACCGATTAGGTCATCTTATATTATGGTTAATATAAGAATGCAGCGAAATTTTATCACATTTGTTCAATTTACGTCGCCCCTATTTCAGATAGCGTATTGGACTAGGTGGCATGTTAAAGCGCATGAAATGACGAGTAAAATGCACTATTAAACTTCTATGATAGGGCAATCAGTGACCCGAATAGATCGTATTATATTATGGTTAACATAAGAATTCTGCGTAATTCTATCACGTTTGTTCAATTTACGTCGCTCATATTTCAGAGAGCGTATTGGGCTAAGCGGCATCTCAAAGCGCATGAAATGGCGAGTAAAATGCACTATTGAACTTCTAGGGTAGGGCAAACAGAGACCCGATTAGATCATTTTATATTATGGTTAATTTAAGAATTCAGCGATATTCTATCGCATTTATTCAATTTACGTCGCTCCTATTTCAGATAGCGTATTGGGCTGAGCGGCACCTTAAAGCGCATGAAATGACGAGTAAAATGCACTATTAAACTTCTAGGATAGGGGAATCAGAGAACCGAATAGATCGTATTATATTATGGTTAATATAAGAATTCTGCGTAATTCTATCACGTTTGTTCAATGTACGTAGCTCCAATTCAGATAGCGGATTGGACTAGGCGGCATCTTAAAGCGCATGAAATGCGAGTAAAATGCACTACTAAACTTCTCGGAGTAGGGCAATCAGAGACCCGATTAGGACATCATATATTATGGTTAATATAAGAATTCAGCAAAATTTGATCACATTTGTTCAATTTACGTCATCCCTATTTCAGATAGCGTATTGGGCTAGGTGGCATCTTAAAGCGCATGAAATGTCGAGTAAAATGCACTATTAAACTTCTAGGGTAGGGCAAACAGAGACCCGATTAGATCATTTTATATTATTGTTAATATAAGAATGCGACGTAATTTTATACCATTTGTTCAATTTATATCGCTCCTATTTCAGATAGCGTATTGGGCTAGGCGGCACCTTAAAGCGCATGAAATGACGAGTAAAATTCAATATTAAACTTCTATGATAGGGCAATCAGAGAACCGAATAGATCGTACTATATTATGGTTAATATAAGAATTCTGCGTAATTCTATCACGTTTGTTCAGTTTACGTAGCTCCAATTTCAGATAGCGTATTGGGCTAGGCGGCAACTTAAAGCGCATGAAATGTTGAGTAAAATGCACTACTAAACTTCTCGGATAGAGCTAACAGAGAACCGATTAGGTCATCTTATATTATGGTTAATATAAGAATTCAGCGAAATTTTATCACATTTGTTCAATTTACGTCGCCCCTATTTCAGATAGCGTATTGGGCTAA